>JASXSY010002331.1:0-14965 GCA_034509805.1 Sipha maydis | reverse complement strand
CCATTGTTTTTATATCCTTGACCGATCGTGAGCCCTGTACGTTCGGTCTTGAATCGTTTCCCGATGTAGACGGATAAGCTTTGTCGGATTGACGATTATCGGCTCTCTTCTTTTTGAAGCAATCTTCCCTTATATGGCCTTTCGCTTTGCAGTAAGAGCATGAAATTTTGTGTACCGATGAGTTGTTTAATTGATGCGAATAACTACTTTGGCCCGTGTCCTTAGGATTGGAGTTTGGTTTCGCAAATCTACACTGATTTGTGTTATGGTTTCGTTTATGACATATTGTACAGTATTTTGTTGACCAGTTCTTTTCTTGTTTGTTTTGAAATAAACGTTGCGTATCCGCAGTGGATTTAATGAGTTTTTCCTCCTCTAGGCTGTCATTAATTGCTTCTTCTAGGGATGAATGGTTTCTTGATTTGATGATCTGTCTCAAATTTGGTTCCAGACCCTCGATGAAAGTGGTGAGTGTCGTATCCTTAATGTATTCGCGAATCGCTGTCGCCGCCTCTACAGTTTTACCTGCTACGCTAACATTACATAGTTCATGGAGTAAATTTTCCAATTTATTTGCATAGTCTTGGACTGTTTCACCCGATTTTTGTTTTAATGAGTGTAATTCAAGTTGAAGGTAACCTGGAGTCCTTTGTGCACAGAACGCATTTTCAAGAAGTGTCCTGAGACCAGACCAATCGGTGATAACTCGGTTTTGAGTTATAGCGAATGCTTTACCCCCTAATTTAGTTTTTATAGCTTGAACTAATACTGATTTGAGGGAAGGATCTACGCTTTGTACGGCAAAATCACATGCATTTAAGAAGCGGTGGATTTCCCCCCCTTTATTCCCTTCGAAAGTAGGGATTAATTTTATTAAAGTTTCTAATGATAATTTCCCTTCTGCCATATTTTGGTTTTCAAAGTCGATTAAATATTCGGATTTTTTAAGATTGTCTACCTTAGTTTTTGTTCTTGACCGGGTTTCAGGTCTATTGGGTAAATTATCGGAATTATCTTTATCTGAGTCAGTTGGTTTTCCTACGGGATTTAGCATAACCTAACTAGTTGATCTTATACACTAATTTTGACAGATAACAATTTACTTCTTAATTTAAATGCAATATGATAATAATATGACTTAGTGTACTAAATGTTATTGTTCTAATCTATACGTATATAATAAAAGGAAAAATCTTACAGTAATGTGGAGATTAGTACAATGTAGCCAGTCATCGTGAGTTGTTGTTTGAACGTCGTTGAGTTTTTCCGTGTTAGGCGATCGCGCGGGCTCCCTGCGTGAATGGACTCGAAGTGGATCCCACGACGTCTTCACGTATCTTCGTTGACGTTCTCCGCTCCGAAACTGCTGGCGCGGAGACCACAATAAATTGCGGGTTTTATCGTATTATTATATGATATACTGTATACACTGTGTGATAGTGTGTGTATACAATATATTATACGATATACTGTTTTTTATAAAACAGTATATATATTTTGTCCGGAGTGAAAAATGCTGACGCTGTGATGACAGTCAGTCAGTGTCACTCGTAATAGCACCTCCTTTGGAGTTGGTATGCACGAGCGCGGACAGTGCTCGGCAAAATTGTTTGTTTTTTTTTTTGAAAAAAAAACTCCTCCGAGTGTGTGAATGGATCGCTGACACACCGTTTTAGCTGTGTGCGATTGGAATGTGCCACACCCGTATAAACTGAAGACGCGACACAATATACTGTTGTACAGTATATTATGTTAAATTGCGTATAGATACACTTGTAATAATTACTTGCGTATATTGACGTTCTAACGTGTACTGAATCCGTTGTACGTATGGACTGTGTGGTGAATCGAGTTCCCAGATGGAAGATGTGTGAAGTTGAGATAAAAAAAAAATTCCTGAATCCGACGCTGCCACCAGTTGTTATGTCCCTTCGGTTAGTTCCAACGGTGGACATATAATATTGTTCGTTGTCAGGAATGTTTTAACAAAAGACACATCAACTAATGAACTATTGGATATATTTTTTTTTTTTTTTTTTTTTTTCAACCCGAAGGTTGGTTTACAACTCCAATTCTCCATTCTAACCGATTACTCGCCTTTTCTTTAAGTTCCTTAAAGGTTTTAACTTTTGCATTACATTTAATTTGTCCTATATAGGAGTTTCGGGGACGTCCTGCAGTTTTCTTTCCTTCTATCATACCTTCTAATATTATATTATGCAATTCTTCTGGGTGTCTCAAGGCATGCCCAACCATTTTCCATCGTCTTTCTCTAATCGCATCTATGAGTGTACGTTTTTCTCCCACTGTTCTGAGTACTTCTTCATTCGTTTTCCGCTCTATCCAGCTTATCCTTTCCATACGTCTCCAACACCACATCTCGAAGGCTTCTAGTTTTGTCTTTTCGGTATCATTTATTACCCAAGTTTCACATCCGTATGTTGCAACACTCCATACATATGTTTTTATAAGTCTCTTCTTGATATTGAGATGTATCTTTTTTGATGTGAGCAACTTATGTTTTTTACTAAAGGCAGTTTTTGCTAAACCTATGCGTTTTTTTATCTCGTGGACACTCTTGCCATCAGATGTGATTTTGCTTCCTAGGTATAACATTTCTTCTACTTGTTCTAGTTTTTGACTACCTATGTATACATCAGCTTTTACTTTCGGATCTCTGGCGCAGACTAAGATCTTCGTTTTTGTACTATTTATTTTCATTTCTGATGTTCTGATCATTTCATTCATTTCTTCAACTGCACGCTGTATGTCCCCTTCACTTTCTGCTATTACCACAATGTCATCGGCAAATCGTATCATTGAAACAATTTCTCCACCAATTTTGATTCCAATATTTAGTCTTGTTAGTTTTGCTTTTACTGTATTTATAACTTTTTCGATATAGCAGTTAAACAGTGATGGTGATAACGTACATCCTTGTCGAACTCCTTTTTTTATTTGAGCGTTAGTTGTGAATTCTCCTTTTTTAATGCAAGCTATCTGATTCTTATACAGACTGTGGATAATTCTTAGGTCTTGTTGCTCAACACCTATTTCTCGTAGTACGTGTAGCATTTTGTTCCAATTTACTTTATCGAAGGCCTTCTCCAGGTCTATGAAGGCCAAATATGTAACTTTATTTCTATCGATCTGTTTTTCAATTAGTACTCGCAGTCCTAAAATGGCTTCTCGTGTGCCTTTTTGTTTCCTAAATCCATATTGATCGTTTTTTAAGTACTGCTCCACTTTTCCTTCTATTCTTCGATTTATTACTTTTGTTAGGATTTTTGAGACGTGTGTCAGTAAGCTCAGTGTTCTAAACTGTTCACAAAAATTTGTTCCACTTTTCTTTGGTATAGTTACAATTATGCTTTAACGGTAATCATCTGGCACATCTCCTTTCTCATATATATCTTGAGTTAGTTGATATAAAGCGTCCTTTATCTTCGTACTTGCACATTGCAATAATTCTGCTGTTATGTTATCAATTCCAGGAGCTTTATTTTGTTTTAAGTCATGGAGCGCTAACTCAAATTCTGATTTTAAAATGGGTAACTTCATTTCTTCCTCATCTGTTGTAATTTCCTCCAGTTTTTCTCCCTCATAAAGCTCTTCAATATATTCTTTCCATCTTTTTATTATAAAAACTGATCATCAACTAATAATTGGCCATTTTTATCTCTGATATTAGTGCAATTTCGTTTTCTTTTTCCCACAAATTGTTGGATCTTGTGATACGCATAATCTATTTTGTTAACTTTGAATAGTTCGTCAATTTCGCTACACTGCTGCTCCAACCATTCTTCTTTGGCTTTTCTTGCTTCTCGGTTAACCTGATTCCTTAGTTGGCGATACTTTTGTTGTCCTTCTCTTGTGTTATTGTTTTTATATTTCCGTCTTTCATCTATAAGTTTTACTATTAATCCATGCTCTTCTAGGTTCTTTCTTTTCTTTTTTTGTCAACACAATATGCGCTGCTTTTTTGATAGCTGATTTTATGTTCTCCCATTTTTTATTCAAAGGGTCATCTACATTTACTTTTTGGTATTCGATATCCATGTATCGTCCATATTGTTCCACAACCTCCGCTCTCTTAAGTAATCTGACATTATATTTTTCTTGCTGTACTTTTGGTCTTTGTGGTTTTTTATATCTGAGTTCGCATTTCGCTAACACTAATTTGTGATCACTATCACAATCAGCGCTTGGATATGCTTTACAGAATTTAACTTGGTTCTTAAATCTATTTTTCACCAGTATATAATCTATTTGGTAACGGGCAATATCGCCTGGCATTTTCCATGTATATATTCTTCTCTTAGGGTTTTGAAATCTGGTGTTCGTTATAATCATCCTATTTTCTCTGCAAAACCACTACTCTTTCTCCTCTTTCATTTCTCTTACCTAAGCCGAAGTCTCCGACTTCTCTACCTTCCCTGCCTTCACCAACTATAGCATTAAAATCTCCCATGATGATTACATTATCGTGTGGTTTAGTATGTTTCAATAGCTCTTCAATGCCTGCATACACTTCTTCCACTTCTTCATCATTTGCTTTTGACGTTGGCATATAAACTTGTATAATTGCAAGGTTGTTTGGTGTTCATTCCACTTTAACCAGACATAGTCTGCTACTATAGGTCACAACGTTCGTAACTCTCATACCCCATTTCTTATTGAGGGCGATTCCAACACCTGCTTGTCCTTTTGTACTATTTGTATGAATAACTCTGATATCGTCTGACCAAAAGTCACCATTATCTGGCCAACGTATTTCGCATAATCCTAATATGTTTATATCTAGTCTTTTCATTTCTATTTTTATATTTTCCCGCTTTCCTGTTTTCAGCATTGTTCGTACATTCCACGTTCCTATTCTCTGCATTTTGTTCTTATCACATGTATCCTGCAGGGTAGCTCCCACCCGGACATCCGAATGGGGAGCTATTTTACGTCCGGACAAATTTTTTACACTGCGAGAATCCATATTAGAAGACAAAATATTGGTTGTCTAACCAGGGATGATAATGTGGTGGTTTCCCCTTGCCTTCCATATCGCAGTCCAATCCCTATTTCTAGGGTTTGGTGAGCCAAGTACATATAAACCTTGTTCATCTACACTTAGTACTAGAAGCGCTGCTGCCCACTCCTAGGTCCATTTTAGTCGGTTCATACGACAGGCATGAACAACCGAGGATGAATTCTAACCCCCACTTAATATATATTGGATATATATTAAGTTATATTAAAACACAGTATTAAGTTTAGTTATTACTATAAAAATGGTCGACTGACGTATAATTACGTATGCTGCTTGTACTCGACTGCCGGAGCTATATCGGTAGGCCGAAGGCGACGGCTGTCGATGTATCGCAACTCAGCATTTTAATACTTATGAACTAACAAGCAATTCTCTTTATATAATAAGAAGGGGTTCTTAACAAGGATAAGATAATTTTTTTGTAATTAAATCTAGATGTTTTCTTGGAAATTGTTTTCCAAGTTCTTTAAACTGGGTATTGTCTGGATTACTAGATAATTCATCTAAACTACAAAATATAAATTTTAAAGAATCTTAAAATCTTATCTCGATTTGATTTTCACAGATTGTACCCTTTGTATTATTTTCACAGTGTTTATTTTTACGATTATTTACACAGTCTTTTGATTCATAAGCTAAAATATTTGAAAAGGATATATATTTCTCCTTAGTACTTGGAATTAAGTTTATTTTTTTATCGTTTATCGTCTTCATTGAATTCTTTTATAAATAAATGCGCATCATAACCTTGTAAATTATGGAAAAAAACAGGAATAAATCTAGGAATTCGATATTTTAAATTACAATAAGAATGTGCTGCAATCTATAATCTTCTGTTAAATGATCATGATCCCGAACTTTTCTTATATTTAGTTTCAAATAAGTTTTATCTTTAGACAGTTTTTCATTACATTTTTTTAATTCAGTTTCTATATTTATCAATACTTCTTTGTCTTAATTTTCTGTTTGAATATGTTTATTTTTTAGGAATGTATAATGTTCTACTGCTTTCTTATTTGTTTCTATTTTCTGTAATAAATGGGGAGGTATTTTATTCATACGTCTTTCACAAATATGGCATTCGTTTGAATTTGTATAGTTGTAAACTTTTTCTTTACTTAAATCTTTCATAGGAACATTTATATCTAAATATTTTTCTGCAATATCTTTCGCGTAATTTTTTATTTCTTCAACAAATACTTTGGGTGTATTGAGTCCAAAGTATTCAACACATTTTTCAAAAATTCCATCTGAGTATATTATATAAAATACAAAGCTAATTGGAATGTGTTTTTGGTATGGGGTAATGTAAGGAGCTTTATCGTCAGTTTGACAATTCTGTATTTTTTCAAGCATACACTCAAAATCAGCGTAAATTGAAACAGGATCTCTTAATGAATGATTGTAATTTTTAAATTGTAAAATATTATTATAAGGTTCAGGTAGAACTATTTTAGCACATTAATTATTCATACAATAAGTTTTATGCTAATTTTATTTATCCTGGGAATGAAAACTATTTAAACACTTTTACACAGATAATGTGTATGTCCATTTATTGAAATTTGTTTTCCTACTTGTTTCCATAAATCTTTGATCCAACAGTAATGTTCTCCGTTTTCGTTTTTAAGATATAACAAATCGATATGTTTGTCTATCTCAATTTTAGTTATTTGAAGTGGAAAAATTGCATTGTTATTGTCAATAGAATATACATTTATAGAAAAAATTAAATCTTTCATGAATTTTATGGATGTCGGTGAACTTCACGGGAAACAAAATATCTTCGAATTCTTTATCAAAAACATTTTCCTAATTTTTATACTTTGAAACTCTTTGTGAATTCTTATCAACTGGGTATATTGCGGACAGTAAAGCCCAAAGAAAACATTTGTTATCCTCATTTTTCACGTTTATAATAGCGTGTTTACGTTGAATCCCTTCCGGGAGTTTGATGTATGAAGATCCTTTGAGAGGTATATTTTTATAAAGGCATATTTCCAAGTCTTTAATTTTAACAAGAGACCATTAATTCTGAATAATTTGATTCTTTAATTTCAAATGTTTGCATTTTATTTGTTATGATGGTTATGGTAATGGTTACTCTGGTATAATATTCATCTCGATTTGTCGTTTTCAAAATTATTTCATTTTTTGTATTAAAGTTTGTTTCTTTATACTGAAAGGTTTCTGTACCTTTGATTTTTTTTTTTTTTTTGTGTATACAATTTAGTATCATATATACCACTAATCCATTTTGTTTATCTAATCCTTCTTGAATTTTACCAAGAACTATTTTTTGTATAGAGTTCATAAATTTAACTGTATCTTTAAAACCCAAATTATTAGAAATTTTAATTGTTTAAATTCTACTTTCAAAAGCAGTGTTCTTATCTAAGATAATGGGTCGAATTTTTTTCTTTTTATTAAACAGTGTTTCCCTCAACATATAAAAAACACGTTGGTCTTTAGGTATTTTTTGTTTTCCTATTTTAACCTTGTTTAATATTTTTTCAACAGTTTTTTTATGAGGTTTTGCTGTTATTATGTTATCAGGATCATTCAGTCTGTTGCCGCGTCAACGCAAAAGCAATAGTACTGCGTACGATGATAATTAGGACATTAATTGCAATATTGCGATAATGCAGCAACTGGCGTAATCAATAACTCTTCTCCGTCGCCGCCCGTAATATTATAATATATACATTATCTTTGTGATGTATATGTTACGGTCCAAGTAGATAATCAGTCATTGTATACAATGACTGGTCATTGTGTACAATGTCCGATTGTACCAAGCCATGTGGATAATTATACACAGACTAGACATTGTATACAATGACCAGACTGAAAATGCCAAGTAAACACAAATAATTATTTATACATTTTTATATTTATAATTTTAATGACATGTTATATAATATTTTTAAATTTATATATTATTTCAAATTATTAGAAAAAAAAATTATCATATGTTGTATGAATTATTAGATGTTTAATGTTAATTATTATTAATAGGTTGAAAAAAAGAATATTATTTATTTTTACAATTATTGCCATTGTGGCATTTTGAGTTGCATAAAATACTGGCCTTTTTACATTTGCATTTTTTTGTGTCACATTTTGTGACACAAGTGCAGCGTTCGTAATAGTGTTATTATCTCTAATCGCACCAGTTTTAGAATTATATACAATGTCCTCACCAGTTTTAGCATTGTATACAATGACTAGTCTATATAGGAATTAAATATGAATGGTTTACTTTGCCCAAATAGCTTTAGCATGGTATACAATGACTGATTTTTCCACTTGGACCGTAACATATATTTTGTTAGTAAGTATGTGTGTGTAAAATATTATTATCGTTGTTGTCAATTATTCTGATCGCATATAGTAGTCGTTCTTTAATTTTATATAAAATATATCATCGGATGTTTTTATTATTGTTTTTTGTTGCAATTTAAATTGTATGAGGTCAATGTGACTGAAATATTTATTATTATATTATTTTCTTGTGTGTCATTGTAAACACTTTTATATACGTATCTCGAGTCATTGTAACGAAAAACATCATCTGGTTTATCTTACTGATATAATAAATATCATCCACAACGAATTGTGCACGTAAGTTATATTTATTTATATGAATGATTTGTATCCCTTTGTCATTGAGACATACACCGGTCGTCGGTGTTTATCTACAAAATCAAATTCAACGAAGTGTGTTTATTGCGTAAGACCGCCAGTACCCGGTGTGGTATGTGAAAGGCCGCCCAGGTCTTCGAGTCTCTCTACCGTATCCGTTCCAGAGTCAAGTGTGCTCACTGCGTAAGACCGCCAGATCCCTCCGTGGTATGTGACAGACTGCCCAGGTCGTCAAGTCCATCTACCGTGTCCTGACTATTCACATTACTCATCATCATCATATAAAATTTAAATCTAGTTTTAAGTCATAGTCCATTATATGTGCGATCGGTGGTCATTTTACCAAACCGATTTCTACCACCGAGATTTCCCCTTGGTTTAACTAAACTCATCTTCCCGACTCCTAGGCATAAACTCAACGTCCTTGTCCCCGTAGAAGTAAGACTATTTTAGTCCCTTCCTATGAGTTATCGTCGTCGTATCTAGTGCTGCCTACTTCATCAGTTTCAGGCAGTGTACATTGAGTTGCCTAATTTGAATACACCAGGCGTCTTATTATATTAATTGCCTTCTGATTGATATCATATCTTGTACTATCAATATTAGCATTATTATTATTAATTATATATAAAAAAAAAGAATTGAATTGTTATCTAATAACGAATGTAGGTCAACTACATCGGTCGCGCATTGATAGCGAATGTAGGTCAGCCATATCCGGTCGGGGCGATAATTATTTAGTTTAAATATACTGTTTTAACTGTAGTTTATCGCCAAGAGCCGTGCGCATATGGTTAAGGCGTGTGATACAAAGATTGGAGTAGTAAGTTCGAATGCATTCGTAGGAAAAAAATTGTAAAAAAGTAGGGAACGTCGTGCTGGTAACTGTGGCGCTCTGGGCGATTGGTTATCAATATCGAACTGGTTGTCACGCGGTAGGGCCCACATTATCACCATCTGTATAGGACCTTAGCATGGGTAATACTTGTTAACGTTAATCTTCTCTAAAAAGTTAGAACCACACGTGTGAAGGCTATTGGTAACAAAAAGAATCCTAAGATAATCATACAGCTCGCTGAAAAAATTAAAAAAATTAAATCGGTGGTCACCGCAGTGAGCTGTATTATAGGAAAAAAATTGTATAAAAATTTTCAAAATTTTTTTATAACCTATAAACCTTGCTGCTTTTTCATTACCCTTTGATAAAGTAATTGATGTTAGACGATGAGATTAAATGTTAGACCCCCCTCCCCTCCTAATATTTTCTTAATATTTTCTTTAATAAAATATCTAATAATATTTATCTTTAAAATTTAAAGTGACTATGTTATGAAAAATTGGAGTATAGGTTAATCTATTTTTTTATTTTTATTTTAGATTGTGGAACAAGGAGGGAAAAATGATATCCCATTACTTCCTCCCTGCCCACATCTTTAATAAACAAACAAATAGTGATGCTTAAATCTATCGCTCGGCGATTACAAGTTTGGGGGCCTCTAACCGCCCTGGTGGTGTTCTTCGGCCCACAATATTTGAACTTTACTAATGTGATTTCTTTTCAATCTACTGCTTCTGCACTCTGTCTGCTCCTCTCGAGTTCCTCCTTTCTGCCCATAATGGACTTCACCATATTGGAAAAGCTTGAGGCATTCCTGAAAGCTGCAATTAAAATTCTTTCATGTTGAGCTGCATCCACCGGTAGCTCGTCCGTCCTAGGTTTGCACAGAAGTTCGGTAACGTCTTCAGGTTGGGGTGGTCTGCTCAGGCGTTAGACCAGTTCTAATCGTTCACCTTCCCAAAAGAGGCACTCAAAGACGATGTATTTCATGTCATAAATGAACGCCGGGCAATGGACGCATCCCGGATCTTGAGCCCTACCCTTTCTCCAGAGGTACTCCTGGAAGCAACCATGACCGGTTAGAGCTTGGGCCATATGGAAGCTCAACTCTCTCGACCCCTGGTGCCACCATC
The DNA here is from genome assembly GCA_034509805.1 of Sipha maydis. Taxonomy (NCBI): domain Eukaryota; kingdom Metazoa; phylum Arthropoda; class Insecta; order Hemiptera; family Aphididae; genus Sipha; species Sipha maydis. The sequence goes on along the minus strand of JASXSY010002331.1, from coordinate 4,308 downwards.
TTTCCAAGTCTGGTATCAAGCGGCCTTAGGGGTAGAAATCCAAAGCTGTTGCCACTGTCCGAGGATCTCCCTCGTTGATAACGATTTGGACATGGGGATTCCAGACTTATTCGACTCCGCAATCTTTTTCCTTGGCGCTGCGAGCAGAGAAACCGGAGTCATTCCGGCCAGGACCAACGCAGCCATATCCAAAACTGTTCTGTAACATCTGGTGACTCTTAGGGCTGCAACTCTCTGAGCCTGAAGCAGGGCGTTCACAGACTTGTTCGTGTCTTGTTCACTGTCCGCCCACACCTGAGCGCCATATAGCAGCCGGCTGTTTACGACGCTCGTGAGTAGACGTAGCTTAGACCTGGAGGGCCCTTCCACGTTCGGCATCAGTCTCCTGAGTGCAGCCGCCGCTCTCTTGGAACCCGCGGCTGCAGATGTAGCGTGTTGCACAAATATCATTCTGGTGTCCAGATGCATCCCCAGATATGTAATTGTTTTCTTTACTGGCACTTGGTAGCCTTGAATGTGTAGTCTCAGGGTGTTATAAGCGTGATTGCCTGTTGGCACTATACACTCCGACTTTTCAGGAACCAGTGTCAGTCCAGTTCCGATATCCACTGCGCAACATCCGATATGACCGGGTTTACCAACTGCTCCATGAGCTCAGCGTTGTGGGCCACCGCTACTAGTGCCACATAGTCGGCAAACACCACGAGCTTGATATCCCTGTGAACCGGCAGGCGCAAAATTCCGTCATAGTACATGTTCCATAGCGTCGGTCCGAGGACCGACCCTTGTGGAACGTCGCAGGTGACCGGTATACTAGTCCCGTCCGGATTGGAATGTCAACCGATCAGGAGTTTACGATCTGACATATACGACCGTAATATGCCAATCATGTACTCCGGAACGGACGACCTCCGCAAAGCCTCGTCAATTAGCCTCCAAGATGCTGTGTTAAAGGCGTTCTGGATGTCTAACGTCACGACGGCACAAAGGTGCCTGTTTTGGACGCTTCTCTTCCAGCCGCTCGTGCCATTTCCAGTACCTCCTTAATGACGTCAGTGGTTGACCTGGATCGCCTAAAGCCAAATTGAAGATTGCTAAGTGCCCCAACACTCCATGTGCCGTTCAAGACGGTTGAATAAGAGTCGCTCTAGCAGTTTGCTGCGCCATCGAGAAGACTTATGGGTCTGTAGCTCGATGGTTGGTCAGGGGGCTTAGATTGTCCCTTGTGGATGAGGACAAGTGTGGCGCGCTTCCATCGGTCTCGGAAGTGGCCCGACCGGATGCACGCGTTGAAAGCAACAAGGAAAAGTTCCGGACGCTCAAACACTACCAGTTTGATGAGCTCATTCGGAACTTGATCAGGGCCGGGTGCCTTTCCCGAAGGAAGTTTGGCGACTGCCTGTTTCAGTTCATCCATATTAAACGGCGGGATATACTTGTCTGGCAGAGGTGCAAGCTCTGTGAGGTCGCCCGCTACGAGTGGAACCTCCGTCCAATCGACTGCCGGTAGTGCTGGAAAGAGACTTCGCGCAATCCCACACAGCATTTGTCAATCATAAATATTGTGATTCTAGAAATATGTGATTCTCATTTGAATTCAAATATTTAAAAAAAATGTATATACAATAATAAATGTATATTAAGTTTTCAAAGTTTAATATCAAAACATTAAATAATATTTAATAAACATTGTAATTATTATATTTAAATTTCAATAAAAATATGAGATTTATTAAATGTTAAAATTCAATACAGGGTGATTCACCAAGCGTAAAACACTCATTATCTCAAAAACTATTCACTTTTTCCAATTTTTTTTTTTCAAAATTTTAGATCTAAGCTGCTCTTGAATTATATAATCGTTTAATATTTTTCTCCCTTATATTAATTGGTAAACCACTATCAACTTTTGTTTTTCAAATGGCAACACATACTAAAAAATGTCATAATTTAGTAATAATTACGTTTAAATTTTCATTTATTGTTAATTCGTTGACGAGATAGAGCTTCTTAAAGTTGGGTGGTTTTGGTTGGTATTTGTATTAAAATGTGTAATTAGTCAGTACACCAAGCCGCAGCAATACTTATCGCTTATAAAAATCAGAAGTCATAAATACAATGAAAATCGTTCGACCCCAAGATAAAATGGTGAATAATGATTATCAAAGTTTTTATTTTATTGGACTGTCACGTCTTATCATATCGACACCTCCAACGAAAAGAGTCGTAACTCAATTTTATCAACTTTTCAGGACGACCATAATTAGTTTTCTAAATGATATTCTTATTCGGCTTTTCATTGTTTTTTCTTTTTTAATAACTATACTTCTAGCATGTAGGGAACCATATATTATGATTTTTCTATTTTTTTAAAAAAATCATTATTTCTAGCTTATTTTTGAGATACGACCAATAGTAAAAAGTCGTATCTCAAGATAAGACCTTTTTCGTGGGGAAATCAAAGGTCGTATATCAACATAAGACCTTTTCTGTTGAAAATCTAATGTCGTATCTAATGTATTTGGTCATGTTAAATTAAATATAGGCAGAATATGGGGTTTGGGACCCTTTTTTTATAACAATTTTAAACTTTATGGATCTCAAAATTTAAAATAATAAGTATGTTAGGCCCCCAAACAACTATATACAATAGTTTCACCAATGATTAAAGAAGGATTAAAGGAAAATAAATCAATTTAAAATAATGTTCAAGTTTAACAATTTAATAAAGTACCATTAATTACAAGTATAACAAAATAAAATAAACTTATTTTATAATCAAACAAATACTTAAATTATAATAATATTCATTAGTTTTACAAAATTTAACAAAATGACTTAATAACAATTTGTAAAACAAAATAAAATCAACCAATCCTTCTGGGATTTTAAAGAAAAAATATTCAAATTATAATAATGTTCAACTAGTTTAACAGTTAAATAAAATTAAATGATATAAATTATATTGTGAAGTAAAACTCAATAAAATAAACACAATTTGCATTCTAAATAATACTAGAAATATTATAGGATCATAAAACGAGTAGGTATAACTACTTAAAAGTTAGAGATTTGTAAAATTCATGGTAAGTAGTTTGAACAAGACCCATTTTACATAACGATAACAAGTCATTATACTTTGCTTTATCAATTGCAATTTTTTCAGTATACGCTTGTACAGGTAAACAACGAGACTGATATTATTAACTGATATTAACTGCCCTTATGTTTTTTTTTTGTTTTATATCTATTATAATAAAATCTTGTGATGTCAGGTTATAATTTATACTAAGAATAAATGGCTTATCATAGGTGACAATTATTTCTTCGATGCAGTTCCATCGAATTTGGCAGCCATCAACAGTTTTAGTCCAATTGTATGACTTATCCTCAACGATTGGCTTGAAGTTTAAAAAATCTTCATTTGAAACTTCGGTTACTAGGTATGGTTTACCAGTAACTTTCGCACACCTCACCAAGGTTATCCATTGCACAGGAACATAAATGGTTTTTCCTTTTTTGAAATTCTCAATACACGCATGCATGGAATCCGCCTCATTTTGAGTATGTCCTCTTTCGAGGAATCGATGAGTTATTTTAACCTTTAATGTGAAAGCAGCATACTCCCACATAGAAAACAAAAATCTGTTCCGATTTTGTCCTCCACAATTATCGGAATAGAAAATAATTGTTGTATCTATTTAAAGGGTAAAAATACAATTTTATTGCCACATTTTACTTACATCTAAACCACTTTTTGATGTTGATTTATCATTGTTTTCAATGGTAATATTTATAAATATGTTGTTGTTTTCACCCTCATTCTCAGATGCATTAGATTCACATAAACTTATACATCCATACATGTATGTATCTAAAATACTACAAGTACTAGAAGTATCACTCAAATTGATATCCTATAAAAGGTGTCAATAATAGTATAAATTCGTCATTTGAATAGCGTAAAACATTAAAAACAGATTACTGTACTGTAATATTTAAATTAATAATAGTATACTTACTTTCGGAAATTGATCCATTGTTATACTAATACAGCCAATATTTTTATATTTTCATATAATAATCAGACTATTATAATTAAAATCTTGATTACAATGAAATTTGATACTACCCGTTAATATTATTTTGAATTATGAACACTAACAGAGAATAATTCCTAGTTTCTTGTTTAAACAATGTAAACATGTTTTAAATAATTAATTTAAATTCAAGCCTATTAATCTCAAAATTAAAATTCGTTTGACTCACTCGAAGAAATTAATACAGAAATCTATTAACATAAGTATT
>JASXSY010002330.1:0-42503 GCA_034509805.1 Sipha maydis | reverse complement strand
GGTCAATGGATCAATTTGTAAAAAAAAAAACAGGTATATAAATTATAAACAATTGGTGATTGGGTACATGAAGTTTATAATAATTATACAACAGGTCGATGGACAGTACAGGGCACAGCATTCATACTTTCAGTTTAACGTGTTAAATTTTTTTCAAGTAAAATCATAAATACGTTAAAAATTATTAGCGAAATGTGTATGATCGGTGAACAGTGTTGGGAATAGATAACTAATAATTTATCTAGATAAAGATAAAGATGGCTATACTGATTCTTATCTAGATACAGATAAAGATAGTTATACTAAATTTCATCTAGATAAAGATAAAAAATAGTACATTTTTATCTAGATAAATATGAGATAATTTCATGTTTGATTTTGAAAATATTTGGGATACTACAGCCCAGGCGTGGCTCCAAGGGGGGGGGGGGCACTGGGGCCATGGCCCCCCCAGCTTTTTTCAAAAATTTTAATTTTTCACATATTTGTCCTTGTAAACTGTTAAATCCTGATTTTAATTACCTACCTAGCTAACAATTTTATTTGGTGGCCTAAAACAACCATATGACATTAATATGAGGTGTGTATCATAATATAGGAACGCAGTCGGACTCTGTATTTATTTGGAGAAACAACTATTATCAGTAATCACTTACAGGTCCAGGTTAGAATATTCTCTAACTCTAGTCCCCTCTAAGTCCCCTTTGAAATTAAGCGATGGCTGAAAAAAATGCCCCCCCCCTTTGTAAGTTTCTGAAGCCGCGCCTGCTACAACTTACAGATATTAGGTAAAAAATTCATAATTAAAAACATTTTAAAATAAATATCATTTTTTAAACTCATTTCAAACATTAATAAACATAAAATATAAAATAATTTTTTTTGAAATAAACTTCAAAAGAAGATTGTCATCTTGTCAGTTATTATCTGTGTCATAGGTATATGATGTACGGAAAAATGTAAAAATGAAAATATAGAAACATTTTAAATTTTCAAATTTTATTTTTATTCTATTTAAATAAATCATCTAGATTGTTACTGATAGATAACAAGGTTTTCATCTAGATGAAGATAAAGATAACTGAGTATAAATTTATCTAGATAAGATAAAATATAAATAATTTTTATCTAGATAACTTATCAAGATACTTCCCAACACTGTCGGTGAACCAAGAATTATACTTTAAGAATTTTTTTTTACTACAAAATTTTAGGCCGTCTCACTTGTCTCACCGTCAACGTTTTTAATATAATATTATAAAACGTTGGAACAAATGCAGTTTAGTTCCCATGCGATTTTTTTTTTTTTCCCCCCAAAAATGTTTGTTTTAAAGCACTGAACACAAAAGTATTATACCAAATTTCTTGCAAAGTATTATTTTGGAAGTTATACCAAAAAAAACTATAAAATATTAATTTTTTTCAAAAATACGTGATATTTACGATAAAAATATCAAAAAACTACTTTTTTTATTTCAAAAGATGTGTTTTTCAATGCTGATTTTGAAACTGTATGAATTTTTCTGAGAAAACCATTAGTTTGAGAGTTACAGCATTTTAAATTTACGTTTTTAAAGTAATTACTTTAGATGGCCAATATGACTATTGCGTGAAATTGAAGTAAAGTGGTGCGATTGATATGCTACGTATATGATTCCCTAGGGGTTTCTGGTTTGAATTCAACAAACAAATTTATTTTTTGCTTTTTTTTCCAGAATTTTTTAATATTTAAAATGAATACATTTTTAGCGAAAACCATTATTAAAGAAATTAAGTATTTCTATAACATTGAACGTAGTTTCGCTCCGCAGCTCTGTTCACTTTATAAAGTTTTGAATTAATATAATTAAATTCAGATTAACAATAGAACTTGATTAAAACAACAATATCGCTATTGATATTTTAAGATCATTTATTGTTCAACGATATTCTTTGAATTTACCCTTTTTGATGTAAATTAAGCTACAAAATGTATGTAATTTCACAAATATACAGTCTAAAATTTAACAATTCTTAAAACAACACTACTTTTTCTATGTATGTACTCACTTCCCATAACTCCACTAGCTTGCTCCGCAAGCTCGTGTCACTACCCTCAGTAAACAAATCAATTTATCGTAACTATCATAACTAAATCTTTTTACATTTTTTTAGGACCTCGATCGCCACGCCTGCCGGCTCTACTAACAAACTCGAGTGACACTTCGTGTCACTTTTCGTGCGAGATGGGGCTTCGCCCCAAGGGGAATTATAGTCTAAGCCTAACCTAGTTTTTGCACAAACCTTGATATTGTTACGAATGGGGTCATGCTTTGTACGAGAACCTAAAACCTCGCTGCACGAGTAAAACACTTATTTCGACCTCATATATATGGTATTAAACTATAAATAAACGAAAAGCCAATAGATAAAAATGCAAAAAATAATCAATAATTTGTCGAAATTGAACCGGTAACCTATAGGTAAAATTAAACAGTAGTATTGAGTGAACGTTTAATACATTTAATACATAAATATATTAATTACATTTTATACAACATTTCAACTGTAACTATGTTTATATTAGTTATATAAAGTGATTACTTTAAAAACGTAAATTTAAAAAATGCTGTTACGTTCAAAATAATAATTTGCGAGTATTTTAGAATAAGGCTTTGGTGTTCAGTGCTTTAAACAAATATTTCGAGGGAAAAAAAATCGAAAAAATCGCGTGGAAATTAAACTGCATTTATACTAAAACGTCTTTGATGTTAATTCAGGGTTTGAAAAACTTCAATTTCGTAATTTTGTTAAGAAAATTAATAATTTCAATATATGTTCTAGCAAATTTTGGAAAAAATATTACTTAATATTTAGACAATGTAACGTTTTAATAATGATTTTATTATTTTAGCTAATCCTATTGAAGATGATTCTGATAAAACTGTTAGTGAAAGTATTGGTAATTTAGTGACAAAATTAATTTTGAATATTATCGTAGAAAATCATAACTGTTTCTCGAAATGTACTTCAGTTATTGAAATCTATTAACTTTTGACTTGGACATTAGACATTGTAACGTTTTAACAATTTTTTTATACATTTTATTATTTTAGCTAATTCTATTGATGATGATTCTAATAAAACTGTTAGTGAAAGTATTGGTAATCAATTGACATTGATAATGACTTGAAATTAATTATACAATTGTATTTCATATTTTTTTTCTATATAATATGTAGGTACCATAAATTATATAATTTCTTGAATTTTTGTCCATTGTTTAGTAATAAGGATGATCAATTGATACGATATTGTTATCTTATTAATTTTTATTATCAATTGTCTGTGTTTGTGATACATTTTTTATCATTTTAAATATGATAAAGATTTTGTCTATATAATTATATTTTTTAATGTAATATATGGAAACACAACCCTTATACTAAGCAACACTTTTTTTAGAATCATATATTTTTACAAAATGTTTAATTAATATTTATAATAAAAAAAGAACACTAAAAGTGTAGTTATATTTTAATATCAATACACTGGTCGGTGGGTGGTTGTGGGCCTTCGCATTATATTTTTAGGCTTTTTAAAAAAAAATCACCATCATTATTTATTTTTTATAGGTAATCTATAAAAAAAATATATACGTAGACCTCAGACCCATACATTGACTATGTCCGGGGCCCCAAGAATCCTAGTTGCGGCACTACCAAGTGTACCAGAAAAAACGCTTTAATTAATACTGTAAATTAAAAAAAATAACCGAATGGACCTCGCTCTGCTTTACAGTTGGGGGTGGAGTGCACCTCGTTTTTAGGATAGGTCATTATTACAATGAATTTGTTAAATTTGAATGCAATGATATATATCATTGTTTACGAATAACGATTCTGAACGGAGTTAATATGTTTGTCTAGTATAATACATTGTTATTTATAAATATTGTAAAAAGTATATTTTATTTTGAAACCATAAATATATTTTTCAATTAGGATGGGTTGGCAGTTGCATACAGCGACATAGTTAAATTATTTAAAAATAATGCATGTAGTTATTATAATAATACCTTATATTAACATATAGCATTAATTTTAATATTTATATATGTGATAACATATAATGTATGTTGGTCATTACACATGTTGACGACGATGACGTTGATACTTGATTGCAACTTTTAAAATTAACAATGGTTTTATGTAATTGATAAATTAAATAATTTCAACATCTCCAAAATTTTTTAGTTACGATAAGTTTAACTTATTATAAACCTTGTATTAAATTTTCAAGAGTTTTCGGTCTGCCAATTAAATTTGATAGATGTTTAAAAAAAAATTTCACAAAAATCGAAAATTTAAACTGTCTATAAATAAGTCACTACATCTACATTCATTTTCCTTTCAGAAAAGTTGCTGTTTAAGCAATTCGAAGCTTTTTTACTGCCAAAAAAAGTGTCGTCAGACACAAAAAAAAAATAAAAAAAAAATTTAAAAAAAAATGAAAAAAAAACACACATCATTGTAAAACCAATAGATTCCATCACTCCGTTTAGAATCTAAAAATATGAATGTAACAAATATCAATAAAAATTGAAAAAATTGTAGTACACATTTTCTTCCTACATATTTTCATGAACACAGTAGTACCTAGTAGTAGTAGTTTTTGGCGTATGTTTTAACTAATTTTAATTAGTTCATAATTTTTTTTCCTTTTTAGGTCCCTATTATTTTTGTTATTCTCTTTGATTTTGTGGATACATGTAACATTTATTTACTTTCTTTTACTGTTTTTTAGTTATTCAAGATTATGTTATGAATATTATGAACTATTAAGGTTGTATATTGACATATTGCAATTTGCAATACGTTTATACCTTGTGTTTTGTCTAGTATTATATTACTATGCACGCGGTGACGGTAATAAAAATTTTTGTAAACGATTTCACTGATAAGATATAAATGGTAATGGTTAGGGGAACTCACGACTCACACACATTAATGATCAGTTACTACACACACACACACTCACATGGCACTTTCCGTTTGATAAAGAATATTGCCTATGCACAACACCTTAAAAACGGTCCACTTTCATAATAAATTCAAAAATTTTGAGATTCGATTATTCCTTGAAAATTACACATTGAATGGAATCCAACGATGTTACAATGAAACAATGTACTGTATTAGAAAAATTATCACTGGAAAAAAATTTTAGGTCTCTATAGATGGGACAACTGAGACATAGATTAACCGCAAATTTTATTGTTAGTACACTATTGGTTAATGTTCCAGATGAAATATTTTCATGAACATCTGAAATTCTTGAAAAGACTAACTTTTCAACAGTAACAGTAACTTTTAGATAAATCTATGTTTCTTTTGTGGCCATACAGTATTCAACATAAAGACTTAAATTTAACTAATTTTTTGCAACATTTCTGTTTAAGTATTTCACAATATACATACAAATCATCAATGTACTTTTTTAAAAACGTGAAATAATGTCCAGAGTTAACCACTCAAATAATAACATCGTTTTTCTATGAATTTATAAAGGTGTCCGGAGTTACCCCATTTTGCGGTTTACTCCGAACAATATTGAACTTTATATAAAAGCTCAAATATGACGATTATAATTTTTAGGAGTTTTTCATCATCTTCTATCATGTATTGGCTGTATTGAAAATTGCTTACAGAATTTTAGACTCATTATTTTCAGAAATATTAAAAAAAAAATAGTAAATTTTGTCCGGAGTTACCCCATTTTACGGTACATCAAATACTGAATAAATCAAATTTACGATTTACCGATGATGACTTGGATTAAATTAAGTACATCTTTATAATATCAATAGATGTAGAAAGGAGTTTTTCCCGTGGTAAAAATATTCTATTGGATAATCATCGTCGGTTAGATGTTGAAAATCTAAAAAAAGCATTGGTGGTCTAGTGCAATGCCAGATCTAGGAAATTTGACGCCCGGGGCTAATAAAAATACAGTGGGAGTAGGAATAGGAGTACAAAGTGTGTTCATGCCTTTTTTATTTTCCATATACTTAAGAGCACTTTTATACCAACAGCGCCTGAAGCAAGCATAACCACTCCTCCTCCCCAATAAATCCGGAAAAGGTCCAATGAAACAGATTTGAAGGTATGAAAAAAAAAAAAAATAGACAAATGTGAGTGTCGGAATATTTACAAAATTACATACGAGTAACATATATAAATATATATTTCAGATTTATAGATGTTTTCCTGCCGTCTAATACTCGTATATTGGTACCGATATTGAAAATATTCAAATGTTCAATGCAAAAAATTATTATTCACGTAAATGCATTTATTTATTTATTTATTTGTTTTTTTGTAAAATAATTTAATAATATAGTAGTTTAGTAAAAATAGTAGTATAATTATTTATAAGAATAATAATTAATTATCATTTATTGTCTATCAAAATGTAAATTATTATTGTAATTTTTTTTCACGCCTATTTTCGCTTTTTTCTTGCATATTTCGCCAATTTTACCTCCTATAACTTTACAATATTATTATTGTTATTATTATTATTATTATAATTATTATTATTATTATTATTATTATTATTATTATTATTATTATTATTATTATTATTATTATTATTATTATTATTATTATTATTATTATTATTATAATTATTATTATAATTATTATTATTATTATTATTATTAATAATATTATTTTACAAATTATTATACATATCATGAATTATTATTATATGAAAGCGTTTCGTACAATAAAACGAGTTATTCTAAATATTGTATTTCGTCGAAATGATTCTCTTCAACGAATTTGTCCCGGAGGATCGCCGAGTTTGTTGAAAACAACATGGAAATGTTCCCGGTGGTACAAACAAGCCTTGTTATTAGAACAGTGTGTTTGTCGTCACGCGGCTTTCCACGACCGACGTGCACGCACGTGTGTAGCAATATTACAATTAAGATGTACTGCGTACAAAATCTTTTTACAAACACGTTGTTTTATTTCGCGGTCGGCTACTGCTGTAGCTGCGGGGACGGCAAAACGGACGGATATTTATCTTGTGATTTACAATTATGATGAAAGAGAGGGACTTGAAGTATAAATACAATCGTTTTAGATGCGTAAAGTTTGCGTTCCGTTTTGACGAATTTTTATTTTTATTGTTATTATTATTTTTTTCTTTCTTTTTGGTCCTTTTAAATATTTTTCACATTTAGTGCGAGAACAAAAATTGTTAATTATTTATTCATTATTGTTTTATCGTTGTTCGATCCAAACGAGCAACAATCATATGCAATCTTTAATTTAGAGGAAAAAGTAGGTACTCGTCGTTCAAATTCATATATTCATCCACACAGCATTTGTCAATCGTAACGATTCAAATAATATTTATATTTGTAATTTAAATATTAAAATTAAAAATGTATATAACGTTGAATATATTTAATTTTTCATGTTGAACCAGAAACATGTAATAAGAATTTATTAACTTTCAGAAAAAGAATATTAAAAATCGATGTAAATTTAAAATTGTATAAATATCTAGTACTTAATTTAATGTTTAAAAATGTATAACCAACGGATATTGAACATTAATCAAACATTTTAATTTTTTTTTTTTTAAATATTTATTAAATATTGTATAAATATGCTGTGTGGGCATTTACTGTGAAATCTCAATTAACGATCACTCCGCAGAAACGAACAGATTCTTGTGTGATTCGACAGTTCAACATACTAACAGTGGAGACACGATTAAATGCCATGGCGGAAACAAGTATATTGTCACATTAGCACGTGGGATTTATTATAGATGTAGCATATCGAAACATTTTGAAATTCTTCCGTGAAGGTCTCCGATTCAGAGATTTCATTTAATTGTACAGCATATTATAACGCGATGGCCGTGCAGTTGAAGTAAAATATGTTGAAAAAATTCCAGTTTCATGATTATAATGAATTATTTTGTAAAGCCGAGCTGATAGCCGCCTATCTTGTTTCTCGAAATAAATATTGAATATTCACATCGGTCACAATCTTACTGTTATCACTGCGCACATTTTTCCGTTACCTTCCTTCTATCAAATCACGTTTTTGTGGGACGAAATGCATAAAATGTATTTTTAAAACCGATTTCTACCAAACTTTAAGAATAAAAGAGAAATATTTCCTAAGCGAATTTGAAATCCATTTACGACTACGATGTAGACCAGAGGTCTCCAATCTTTTTTTTCGACGGATTAAATCTGAGATACGCTGTGACAGCGTGAGCCATAATTTTTTAGAAGAATAAAGAGGTAATGAAATTGAAGAATATATAAGAATAGATAAGATTTATTTGAATTATAGAAAAATGTATATTTACTTCTAATTTTCATAATTTAAAATTGGTTTAATGGGTAAAAACAAGTACCTATACAAAATTATAAGACAAAGTTACTTAATAATAAGTTTAGAACTGTTTATATTTTAAAATTGATTGATAGTTCGCATCAAACTTTGTTGTTCCAACGTCCCTTGTAAATTATCGTCTAAGTTAATTCTATACTTAGATTTGATGTATTTATTTTTTTGAAAACGTCTTTCACATAAGTTAATGGAACTAAATATAGAAATTATTTCATGTTCACATTTTTTTTAAATTTGAATTAATACTGACGAAATATCAGTAAACTAAGCGGGCCGGTTTGAAAAGCTTGACAAGCCAGGATTGACCCGTGGGCAGTAGATTGGAGATCCCTGATGTAAGCAATCGTATAACGAACGAAAACAATTTATGCGATTATTTCTTAACATTATTTTTCGCCCGAAAATCTTAACCAAATAGTATTTTCATTATTATTATTATTTTTTTTCAATAAATTTAAAAACAATTAACTTCGATTTATTTAATTCATACGAAAAATAACGATAAATACTTATTTTTAAATCTCGAGCACGGTAATACGCGGTTCTTTTCAGGCAAGTATCTTAATGTGACAACGATGTGATTCACTGAATGTGTCATCGAGACGGTTGGATTTCTAACGAACGAACGAGGAAAAAATCACCGATCGAACACAATAATATTAAGACGCACCAAACGTGTGGAATTATCACACGCGATTTTGCGCACTATCCACGAGTGCTATTGAACGTAACTTCACGTGTGGCCTAACCTTAAACCGAAAGAGTGTGCATATACAGATACCTATGTTGCTTACTAATGAACGTACATTTACAATTTAAATCACGTAGTATTTAATTTCAATCGCCTAATGGTATTTCAAAAACGATAATCGTTTATTTACACGATGTTGGTTTCGGGTCGTGACAATTTATTTTAAACATCATCGTTCGTCGTACAAAGTTTAGTTGTTACATGCGATTTCAAACGCGTACGTTTTTATTTCTACGAGAATCGTTTCGAATTTTGACTAGTAAAATTGAAAATTAAATAAAAATTTCTGACGAACCTTAATCATATTTTTAACTCGCCTACTTTTAATATCTTTTTTTATCGGTCTTTTGCTAAGATTCAACACTCTGTGCCAAACTAAATTGTTTTTAGTGTGGTAAGTAAAAAAAAAAAAAACAGTTCCTATTCCTTTATTAACGTATGTCCAAAAATCGGTGAGGGGGGCATATCCCATTCAAATTATCAATTTTTGTTTATAATGAAAATTTATGTATTTTATATATGAAAACAAAGTGCCAGATTATATTAGTATGAATAAAAATGAAGTTTAGGTAATTAATTTTCATCTTACAGTGCATATTATGTTTCATAACAATATTTGTATTAATATAAACAAATTAAAACAGCATATGCATTAGGAAATTAAAAAAAAAACTGTTAAATATTTTTTTTATAATATATTTTTCAGAACACTAGGTACGAAATGTTTTAAGGGTTTTTATTACCGATTCATAATCAATATTAATATCTTTTTCACGTGATATAAGCATAAGTTATTCTTACTTAGTTTCTCTCACAACATACAACAAACTATTTTTGATTTTATTCAATTTAGAAAGATCTCTTTCAGAATAACTTAATACCAGCAAATATAAACATTTATATATATATATAATGCTATATAAATAAATGGAAACACTTCTTTCAAATAATTTTGGTGACACATTTTAAAAACTATCAAAATGTTTCCATAGCTTGTTGATAAGTCTAGTCTTCTAAATCAGTATCACTTTCAGTATTATTATTTATATATATTTTTTCATAGATCTCATCAGGTTTATAAATTTTGTCTGGCAGTGTCATTGATTAATTAAACGTAAAATATGAATCTGAAAATTGTTTATATTCACGTCTTAAATCATCAGCTATTATGAATTCCCCATGGATTATTCCTAACCCATTAAAAGAATAAATAGGTAAATTGTTTTGCTAGTTATTTTGACCTTTTTTCTCAGAAAAGTGATAAGTCTTTATAAAAGGCAGTTGATTGATCACCAAATCGCTCTACTATTTGTATTGTTGCAATTTGTATTGTTGCAATTGTTGCAATTGTTGCATGACTTGGAATTTATTCTAGTCAAAACTCGATCGATAGACTAATGATAGGAACTTTTTGACGTTCAGATTTTTCAGTAGGCACGTGACAGTCTAGCGTATAATTCTAACAATCTAATGAAAATCAATATTATAGGTAAGGAAGTGACATAATGTGTAAACTTGAATAAAATCTTTACTTTTATTATATTGTTTATAAAATGGGTTAACTGACTTACTAAAGAGATTTTCTACAAATTGAGCTATATGGCATACAGTCCTTATTGTTTTAAGCTTACTGTTTACCCACTACACACTTAATATGATTAAGTAGTTTTCCGTTCTCCCATGTAAACCCCAACATTTACCAAGGTATGTAATTGGTGTAATACATCAATATATAACACAGATTATTTACTGAATTTTAACACTAAAAGCCTACATGTAACTTTTTATAAAATGCATCACTCTAGATTAATAACTAAATAATCACTACTGCCAGTACTGTTCCAATATTGATTTTCCATCACTGAACTAAACTTTTAATTTTAATGTTCTTAGCCCAAGTATCAACTACCCGCTTAATAGGCTCAACGCCACTGACTCTGCACACTCTTAACGGATGTGGGAAAATAATCTCGATAAAAAAAAAAACATGCGGCAATCGCACGTCATGTTGTTTTTGGTCTCAAGAACACTACGTACAGGGGGCACTATATACTTCGAATGAGGATCGATGTATAAAAATACTTTTTTATTGGCCAGACGGAGATATCTAATATCGGTGCGCGAAAATAACCTATACTTACTTTTGTAATTTTACAATGCGACGAACAGAATGAAAGAAACGTTTTTCGTTTGAAATGATTAAAAGTTAAATTATTTTAATTTTTTTTTTTTTCGGTAATTATAATTACAGTTTATATATCTAGACACATCGTGGTCGTCAGAAGAGTGTTACATATTCAAAAATTCCGTCTGAAATGTAAGCGGTACTGGTAATTTAAATTTCATCGTTACCTGTTTACTGCCATTTAGGTTATTTGCGTTTTGAAGTCGTGTTCCATTTTTCTTTGAAGTGCTGTATATTTAAATCTGCTAAATCGTTTTCATACTTTTTAAACAGAGTAAAATTTACCTTTGAGTGTTTTCTCACACTTGTACGTTTCAAGTTGCTTGAGTTGACCTTAAAGTTTTTAAGTGTATCCTTAAATTACAATGAAATACAATGACATTTCGTTGGAGAATATTTTTTCTCACTTAAATGTTTTTTTTTTTTTTTTTTATACAATCAGCAGAAACATCAAAAAACCGATTTAATATTAATTGTAATGCTTCACGAAAAAACGTTAATATTTCTTCTCCTTCGTTTTCGTGCAGTTTTCAAAATAAAATGAAATGCAGAGTTATAAAAGAGGTTGTAAAAATGTAAACCAAAATTATGATGAACATGCGACGCACATCAAATATGCCTGTCGTATACGGCCGCTGGTTTCTCTGCAACAGTGTCCAGTTTAAAGGCATCTGTGCCACAAATCAATCATGAGTCAACTATACACATGTGAATGATTCGAGACCAGTGTCAACACGTATTTTCGGATGCAATGTGTAACAGTTTTCATAATACAATTAACTGGATTAGCAATATAAACAACAACCCAGTGTTTGCGATTCCAGAGGTAATATTTAGAATGCAATTTTGAACATGATTTTAAAATGTTTTTATAATTTATTTAATAATTTTAAACACAAACATTTTATCGTATATGAGTATGGAGAGAGTAAATATAAATTAATAAAATAAATATAATGTAAGACAATAATAATAAGACAAAACATAATAATCATAATAATAATAATCATCATAATAATAATAATAATAATAATAATAATAGTTATAGTAATAGTAATAGTAATAGTAATAATAATAATAATAATAATAATAATAATAATAATAATAATAATAATAATAGCAGTAGTAATAAGAATAATAAAATGATAACATAAAACATTACAATGAAGTATAATATTTAACATAAGATTTTGAGAGGATTTTGATTATTATTCATGACTAGAGAAAGACTGGGTAACCGATAAACAGGAACCGAGTGAATCAGAACAAAACCATAATTTTTATTATAATTTAATTCAGATACAAGTGTGATTGGAGTGAAAAAAAAAATATATATATATATAAAATAAACATAGCATAAAATAAAAAAAAAAAACTAAATATAAAATGTTTCCAACCCATATACGGATTAATCTTATTTTTATATTAAGAAACACATAATACCATTATAATATTTTTATTTGTAACATTATTTACTCCTGTGCGGCGTTGTGTGTTTAATCAAAACACTTCACTGCAATAATAATAAAAATACTAATAATGATATTATGAGATAATAAAAGTGTAATTTAACAAAAAAAATACAACGGTTCAATGCGAATCGACTTGATATTATTATAATTTTGTAGGCGTGCGTGCATATACGCAACATCAATTTGAGCCCAGACGTTACGTCTTATAGATCACGGCGAGTATTAAATAGATACCTGCTTTTTTTTAATTCTTGCTTTTTTACATTCTGCGTCAGTCCGTTGGTAGCAGCGCATTATATTCATTAATATCAAACTGATTTTATCATGAGACTAAATTTCGACCTATGGACTTATTAATGTGTACATACGAATAAATTACCATTTGCATCTTAACCAGACTAGAGAGATGTATAGCGAGAGAGAGAGAGGGGGGGGGGAGGGAGAAAAAGAGAGGGAGAGAAAGAGAGAGAGAGGGAGGGAGAGGGAAAGAAAGAGAGAGATATAGGGAGAGTGAGAGAGAGAGAGAGAGCGAGAAAGAGCATATAGCATGTCAGAGAATGATCACCAGTGATACTGTTTCTAATAAGTTCCCGTTGTCAATAATAAACTTTTGGTCAAAAAATGTATAAACTAATATATATAATTTCGGATAATTATGAAATTTATATTGAAATCAATCAATAGTCATTGACTTAACAGTCAAGGTAATTTAATTTCAAGAAATAAAGATAATTATTGATTTATGTCTAATATAACTATAATTAATTACTAATAAATGCGCACTAGATTAAGTACACGTTGATACATGAATTGCACGCAACCTGTTGCGCTTGAGGTGCTAATTTAAATTTCCGGACGAAAACGAACACGCTGTGCCGTCTGCATTCACTGATAATATGGTCAATGATCACTCTCTGATATTTAAGCTCTCTACGTATAACAATATGAGTCGTAGTCTTGTAATATTAGTGAAACGATCAACAACGTGCACAGTGATGAAAACGGAGGGCGAGGGAAATATGATCGTAGTGGACACTCATCCCTCCAGGCACGAAATTTTATAGGGGTAGAATAGGGCTGAATCATGTAAAAATGTTTATTAAAAATAAGGAACTCAACAAGTTATTGATTACCGGATCTATGGTTGCACTGCCACGTCGCTTTCGATCCCAAATTAAAACTCATTATACGTAACAATGTATTATATTATGTATATTATAAATTCGTGTAGATACTCTGCAAGGTGATCTACAAGAACGTATGCGCACACGCCAATGGTGAAAAACCCACATGCCACCGTGTATTTATTTATGTTTGCTTAAGAGTAATACGAAATACAATTTTTTCAAATAGATTATAAATAATTATATAATATATAAAACGATAATATCATATTATAAATCAGAGGCGTACACGTTATAAAAGGTGCTGAACTGATAGAAATGTCAGCTGGCAGAATTTTAGAAAAATTGTGTAAATGTATGAATAGTAAATCATATAATATTAATATATTTAATAATATTTATAAGTATGATTAAATCAAGAAATTTTCATAAATTATGTTTAACATGAATTATAATGATTTTTATTTATTTAATATTTTTTTATATAATTATCCAGTCAAAACTCCTAACACCAAAAATAACATATTTATACGCCCCGCTTAAAAATAAATAATATTCATAGTTATTTTAATATATTGTAATGGTATTACAATTTTATAATTTAAACAATTAATTAGATATTAGGAACGGATTTTAATTAAAATAAATATTTTTATGTAGTTTTAACATTGGAAGCTTTTCACCATACGTATATGTTTAATTTTATTTCGAATAAGTTAATGTTAATTTTGTTTTAAATTTATTTTTTTTTTATATATGTTAAATAAATTAAATATTTTTAAACATTTACGAATAAATATGAATATTCTGTATTATTGATATTATTATATGTTGTTTTTAATTTTTTCCCAAAGACTATTAGAATAATACATTATGAATATTTTTATTATGTATAATGTATTTTTTTATATTAAATTATATTTTATTTTTAATTTAAATATTTAATAATTATAAATAAATGTTTTTTTAAATATTTTTAATTTTATACTAAATTAAAATCCGTTTCCTAGATATTACTAAAGTATTACTTAATAATTATTTTTGATTCATAAAATATGTAACATTAAATGTTTTTAAAAACCGTATATTTCAAATAAACAGTTTATGATAATAATTTACTTATATCATGGATCTGGATTGAATAATGTGGATGCAGAAAATTAGTATCACGTATTAAAGTCTAACAAATAGATCATTAACTACAAAGAGAGACTGAGTACATTATTTAATCAATTTGGCTTTATGATATATTTTTACTGAACACACGGTTTACTGCTGAAATAAAACATGTCCAAAGCACCTGAAAATAGTGCTCAAGAAATTTTTGAAATTTTTAGGAGCTTTCACTCAGTGTTTATTTATTGATACTCGGATATGAATCGTATAACAATATTTTTTATAATGAAAAATACGTTGACAGCAAAATAATATGTACAGTGCAAACTGTAGAAATGTACTGTATCTAGTATTTAAAAATAAAAATAAATTGATCCTTTATAAACAGGATCCACAAAACTTTATGGGCATATTTAGGAATAGGTCGATCCAAGATTAAATTAAATTTTATATATTTGAGAAAGAATAACTCGACCGTAAAATATTTCGAGATCGTCAAATGACCCTTAAAGTAATGCATTATTAATAATAGATAATTTTTTTTTTTTTTAATTAATGTAATATTATATATATATATAATAATCAATGAGTAATATAATAATTAATTTTTTTTGTATTTTTTTTTTTTATTATTTTTTTTTTTTACGCGAATCTCAACGTTTTAATATTATATAATAAATCGTTGTCGCGTTGCATATTTTGCCAAATAGAACCAACACTAACCCGACTAAATCACATAAGATTTCTTCACAGCGATGGGGGTGGCGACGTGGGCCACAAAAACTTATAGGCACACAACATATATTCGAAATCCTCGAAATACACAATCAATCATCCAAAATCCTGAAAGGTCACCTTCGACCGGGATCGTGTGTTTGATGGTCAAGTCCTAGGAACAGATTTACGCGGTCCTGCTCACACGCATCGATCTATCAATCCAATTAAATGCATTTTTCGCATGCACTCGTATCGTACAAACTTGATTTAAATATTGTTCAATACACAACATTGTATCTTTTCTTATGCCGCTAGGGCATCATCATAGATGACTCCGGAAACCGGAAGTATCAAAATAATCATCATAATTATTGACGTTATCGTCTGCTACCGCTAGTTGTCGTTTACCTATACAGGTCATCGTAGCGCGCATAATATATATTATTAAATATAATGCTTAATATATAGCACACACAAACACTTACAATAATATATCCTATAATATATAATGTAACCTAATATATAAATTTGACTGTGAGCTCGTCATACATTTATACGTATAACATCGATTTTTATTACAAAAAGATAAAAACTTATAATAACATCCGTAAGATTCAATACGTGTTTAGATTAAATGTGTTTCAATTAAAAACACAAATTAATGCAAGCACACGTCAACTTTCCGGATAACTTGAAATATGTGTATGTATATATATATATATATATATATATATATATATATATATATATATATATATATATATATATATATATATATATATATATATATATATATAATACATATATATACAAAGACAAATTTCAAAATTCGAGTGTAGATTTATAGGCAGTACTTTTTAATTCAATGAAAAACTTAATTCCGCCAAATTATGTTTACATGAATATATATAAAACGGAATTTAATATGAAATTAATGACTTTCTTTAAATTGTATTGAAATATTATAATATTAAACGTCCATGTTTTGCGAAGAATAGCTATAATATAGTTATAATATAGTTATTATAATATAATTATAGAATGATATAAATTTTATAGTTTTTGTGCGTTAAACGAAATAATATTTGATCGAGATGTGTGATATAAATAGCTAGCATAACCTAACCTATAAATCCAATCTATATATTAATCTAACCAATCCTAAAGTACACGTAAGACTTAATTTATGCTTAAAGTATGCGTAAAACCTAACCTATCCTATAGTACGCGTAAAAACTAATCTATCCTATAGTACTCGTATATATTCACCTATCATATAGTGGGCGTATTACCCAACTTATCCTATAGTACACATAAAACCTTAACTATCTTATGTACACGTAAAATCTAATCTATGCTATAGTAAACATAAAACCTAACTTATCCTGTAATACGCGTAAAATCTAACCTATTCTATAGTACGCGTATAACTTCACCTATCATATAGTGGGCATATTACCCAACTTATCCTATAGTACACATAAGACCTTAACTATTCTATGTACACGTAAAATCTAATCTATCCTATAGTACGCGTAAAACTTCGCCTATCCTATAGTATGCATAAAACCTAACTTATCTTATAGTTAAATCTAACCTATCCTGTACTACGCGTATTTGAACAAGAAAAAACATAACATATACTTACACATAGATGATTAGTATTATATATACATATATATTAGATAAAAATTACTTAATATAGTGTAGAACAAACGATTGAACATAGACGAAAGAACTAATCGTACGGGCCGGAGTAAAAGCGGACGAGACGAACGCAAGTTTTCGAACAAGAAACGAATGTTACATAATAATGATAATAACGATGAACGGACCAGAAGTCTACGTTGCCACGGTACCCACTACGTAACGCACCTACATTGCGCACACTTGGGGTCCAGTTCATACGTTTTATCATTACAGTTTCTTGCGTAGCCGGTCGTAACATCATAATATTATAATTGCAGCGAGGGAGAACTTATCCACTATGAAATAACATTAGTGCATTATTTTAATAATATTGTGCAATAAGAGTTAAGAATAATTCTTAAGAATAATTATTATAAAGCTTAAACATACGCGCAACGCTACCCTAAAATACATATAACGAAAAAACTAATCTAAATATTTTGATAAATATTACACCATCGTAGTACCAAGGTGTATAGAAATATTCGTCGAATAATAAAGTGACTTAAGACTAATAATCGTCCGCAAGGTTTACGGTGTGTAATGTGTGTACACGCGTATGTACGGATGGTATTTTGTGACAGGCAATGCTGGAGAATGTTAACGACGATCGACCAAATCCTGACCGGAGAAGAAAATTAAATAGACGCAAAATTATGTACAGTTTCCTTCTGTTATCTTCCGGTTAGTTTTCAAGCGGTTTTTGATTTTATTTCTAGTTTTTGATGTTATTTTACGGGTTGTCTGTATTATATCGATGTAACTGATACTTTGACGCATTTGAATTTCCACACATACACACACGTATACACGCGCGGAACGCAAACACACGTTCGTGCTTACATGACAGTTATACTTCTGGGACGATTGAATTTGCGCTCGCTGGTGACAACGAAACTTGCCAACACTTTGACGCCGTTGAGTTCGTCATCTTTTGTTATGAAAATAGACCCGATGACGGATTGTTTCCGGTCGTTGTGGAAAACGGAAATCAAAGCGATTATTTTAAACTTTCCGATAGCGGCAATGTACAGGAACATGATCTTTTTTTTATCGCCGATGATGGTCATCTGTGCCACGGCGATATCGTACATGTAGTAGTAGTCCTCGTCGACGTTTTTCTTCGGGATCTTGCCGAAGCCGAAAATCGGCGGCGGCGGCGGCAAGGCGACGTTAAAGACCGTGGTTATGGTGGCATTGGTAGCTCTGGCAGTGGTTCTTCTGGCGGTGCTGTCCGCGTTGTCGGAGGACGCGCTCCGGCGGGAGGCGCCCCGTTTCGCGGATCCCGGGTTGTTCCGGTCGCGGCTAGGAGCGGAATGGCCGCGGCCGCGGCTGCGACGGGACGCGGACGACGACGATCCCGACGTTTCGTTGTCGCGGGCACGGCGGTTCTGCTTGCGCACCGCGTCCCAGTCCACGCACCTGCACCCGGCTATCTCGATGTTACCGTGACAGTTGTCCGAGCAACGGGCGATGCACCTGAGCGTAGGGTTGCGGATGCCCATGCACGGGCAACAGATGCACATCAACGCGCACAGCTGCCGCTTGATGGACGGACGGCGGCATTGCCTGACCACGATGGTGCTGCCGCCGGGATAACACCTCTCGGAGCACGGGCCCACGGTCCTGCAGCACCCGGTGCTCTCCGGGCCGCGTTCGGTGCACAGCTGGCACGGCGCGTTGTTGTGCACGCACGGCAAAGCGCCCACCCATCCGTTGGTCGGCACGGTCAGGCCGCACGTGTGCACGCGCAGGAACAAGCACCGGCGCTGGCACGTGACGCACCGGCACACCTTGCACACGTTGCACATGCCGACGAACTCGATTCTGTTGTCCATCTTCCGGCTACTGGCTCGCGCCAAGTATCCGAACGCCTGGCTGTCGCTGTCCGCTGTCTCCGCGGCGCTGGGCCCGACCGGTTTGGACAGCTCTTCCTCGCTGATGGTGCTGAAGTCGATAAACGGTCTGGCGGCGAC
The DNA here is from genome assembly GCA_034509805.1 of Sipha maydis. Taxonomy (NCBI): domain Eukaryota; kingdom Metazoa; phylum Arthropoda; class Insecta; order Hemiptera; family Aphididae; genus Sipha; species Sipha maydis. The sequence continues at coordinate 23,050 of JASXSY010002330.1, read as the reverse complement.
CGGTGACGACGGGGGCGGTGACGGCGGCGACGGCGGCGACGGCGTCGGCCTGTCCACGAACGACGTTTCCACGTACGGGTTGTCCTCGCGCTGTTCCGCGGGCCGGGGGTTGTTCAGCGATACCGGGCGCTTGATGCGGATCGCGCCGCGGCGCCGATGACGGCCGAACACTTGCTGCTCGCTAGACCCCGCTGCCGACGTCTGGGTCGCGTACAACGGTGATGCGGTCCGGTGCTCGATGGACGCCGCGCGTGAACACCACTCCGATACGTACGTGCGTTCGCTCAACGGTACTGCTGATGATTTCTTCGGCCCGGTTTTCTTGCCGCTCATTATCCGCGCGGCACACCGTCCACGAGGTGCGTCGGACCGGAACGCCCTCCGCGCGCGACCTTGGGCTCTCGGGTCGACACGGACGGTGGCTCCGGACGGTGACGGTGCTCTAACCGGTGTTGACGGTGTCGTAGAGACGGTGCTGGTGGAGACGGTGGGCGACGGTGCTTGGGCGCTGGTGATTACGGTGCTAAAACGATGATGGTGCTGGTGACGGTGATGGAGAAACGCTGAGACGTGCTCCGCAGCTGCGGGTGCAGGCGGTGCGCGGGGCTGCGAATCGATTTCAAGATGTAACCAGTATCTGTCGGCAAAAAAATCAAAACCAAACATGTTTTCTGTAATTATCGATTTATTTTTGTGTTTAATGGGTTTTTTTTTTTCCCATTTTTTTAATCGTACTCTCTTTACACGCCCATTTTTACGTTATTATGCATAAATATATATGTACACATATATTTCGCTTTTGATGCTTGGTCGGTCGTGAACAGGTGCAAATTTTTATTTTTTACGTCATCTATCTACCATGTTCACTTGAAGTGTGTAAAGAAAGGCAAAAGCAATGATTCATTTAGCAATAAATACGCAGCACGCACGGTTTTCGTTTTACCACTTTGAAGAGTATGGACGAAATAGTCGTCAGGAAATCGACCGTTGACATATTGCGGGAGATAGAATATCGATTTCCAAACGGATATCTTGAAATTTGGAAACGATTGTAAGCCACAGCTTCCATAAGATGAATTCCATACATTTCTATTTATTGTACATTTTAGCCGAATCTCAGCGCTCAAAAAAAAAAAAAAAAAAAAATCGCCAGGCTTTAAACACGATATGAACAAATAACCTTGTATTAAAATTCGCATTTCATATCATCCACATAGCTTTTAATTCTATACGGTTAAGTAATCTGATCCATTAGATTAAATTTAAAAACAAGAACATGATACCCGTAATTTGTAATCTCTCTTGTCATTTTTGTTTCCAATAACTTTTTATGAAAATTTACGTACAGTTTTAAAGTAGATAATTATGGAAATCATTAAAATAATATGGACAATTTCAATATTGGAAGGTGTCCGTGGCTCTATTATTTTTTTGTATTGTTTGTGTACGGTTAAAATAACTAAACGTTTTGAAGCCTTTTCCAATTAACGAAATACTAAACAATACGGAAAATAAACGTGCTTTTGAAAGTCCCTGTACACACAATGAATGTCAACCATTTAATACATTTTATTTTAAATATACCCGATGTAAAGTTATTCAATTAAAATCGAATTTAAAGGAAAAAAGGCCGAGCAAAATAATTGAATAATCCTTTAGAATATTATACTTTATGATTATTATGTTTTTGTTCAACAAAAAAATGTTTAAAATAATAATGATATCATAAAATGTTAGGCGCTGGACAGATAAATATTCTATTGCAATTTGATTTTTGTTTTGATCAAGTGGATCTAGATAAAATCAATTTAGTAAAAAACCCAATGTTTAATGGTTTAATTATTAAATTATGTTCATAGACTAAACGAAAAGCGAGTATTATAATATAGTGTTTGTAATATACACTTCGTATGCACAAAAGTCACAGCTGAAAGTATATAATCAAGTAGTGCAATCATAGCATCCAAAGCCATGTTTAGCATTATACTCATATGTACAAATAATATATAATTATTAATATATAAATAAATAAACAAATAGTTTATTTATAGAAATAAATAAATAAATGCTTAACCTGGAATAATATTATATTTATAAAGTACAAGTATTAACCATTTACGATTTTTTAATTTTATTATTTTATTACATAATTATTGTATAATTTTAAAGATTTCACTAAGAGGCCCATTTCGAACTTTCCTAGAACCAAACAGATTCCATTTTACAAATTTTACGATTAGAACGATTACAACGATTAGAACGTGCACACAATATATATGTTATTATTCGATAGTTGCTGAAACTGTTATTATTATCTTGTGACACATTTTAAATGCACATTTTATCAGAAAGTTAAGCCTAAAAGCATATTCTTTATCAAGAGTTTGCTCAACGACATTTTTGGAGAAGGTATGCATGCATTTACTATGTAACAATATATGGTTGAAACATGATGGAAATAATTTTTATCGGCATCTCAAGACACTATACATAAAATTACCTTATTTTATCAAAAGAAATGTAAATATAATATTTTGTATACTATCGTTTTATAGAGAAAATCCCATTTTGATGCAGTTTTTTTAAGTTTTGAACATTTTTGTTAAATATAACGTCCAAGCCAGATTCGATCATTACCATAATTTTATGACTTTTGGAACTAAAGAAAAAACACAAGACAGCTATTTCTTAGCGGCTTGTTTTTATACGATGGACTCACTAAACTCCAATAACTCATTGGGTGGTTTAGTTCAATTTGTGTAAGTTACCGAAAAATTGCATCGACATTATGTTTATATAATAATTTTTTAAGTCATAAATATTACGAAAAAACAAAATAATAGTTTAATAGCAGTATACAATGAAAAATATAGTAACCAAGACTATATAAAAATAAAAACTAATAATTTGGTTTTTATATAAAACAATAGTTAAATGACGCTTATAAAATATTATGATTATTTTTTAGTTGATATTCATTTAAAACATAACATTTTAAACATCTGTATTTTAAAAAATTGTTTTGTTTTCTATAAATGTTTAAAAGCATTAATAATAATATAAAATAATTAAGTATGTCGGGAAAAATTGATTTTCTTACGTGACATTTTAGTTTTTATTAAACTTTGAGAGGATTAAACTACTTCAAAAGTTTTATACAAGTTTAAGTGAAAACACTTTAATTTTATTAATAAGAACGTTATTTTTATCATTTATTTTGACTCACTAGTTTTAAAAACTTACAGCAAATTACCATATTTTTGGTATGTATTGCTTAAATCATAATATGGAATAAATATTTTTATTATAGATAGAGTAAGCTCTTTATAAAATTCATAAATAAAGAATAATGAACATTTTCAAAATAAGTATAAACGAACATACCATTTTTGCTTGAAAAATAGGAAAAAATTCTTTCTTGTTTTTTCCTATCAGTTATTACTACCTATAAATATTGAAAAATATACAGTCTTTAATTCAGATTTAAATCACAGAAAATTATGAATTAAATGTATTTTACATTATAATTTGAAAAATTATGGATTTTACTTTGAAATTCCGAAAATAAATGTAAAGCTCCGTGGGAGCTGTACTTTTAAAACATTTTAATTATTAACTTATATTTTATATAAAGAAGTTTCATTTAAGATTTTTCGTTTATAAAATCAGTTCACCTATATAATAGCAGACTAAGTGATATAAATAAATTTTAAATAATTTCCCAATCCTTGTACGTCTATTACTAGTTTCATGTATAATATAAGTAGTTATGGAGGACAAACATTAGTTTCAGTAACATATTTAATACTTAGACTGAATCAAAATTTAAAGAACTTTCAGTTATAACTAGAATTCGAATTTATATGTATTTATTCTGCCAAAATATGTACATAAACATGTACTAAAAAACTCATAATATGTATTTTACTAATATGATTTATTTATTAGTATTTAGTGTAATATATCCATATAAGTTCCTAATGAAACAAATTATATTTTAAATAGTAATATTATTAAAAAAATGTATTAAAAATTATAAAATACTAATAAAAAACTGAAAAAAAAATAATATTAATTATTAACATGCATTTTTAAATTTTCAAATTCAAAAGATGTTCGGTTTAGTCGTAAAACTACGGTATACCAACTAAATGGTCTTTCGACTTTCACTGATGATATTGGACAGTATTGCATTTTAACTATGTCTAAAGGAGTAAGTTCTAATCCAATGAAACTTCAGAAAAATGACCCGTGAAAATACTTTTGATAACTTTTTTTTATGCAAAACCAGAATTTTTTTTGTAGAATATTTTTAACTTTAGTATTTATAATTTTGCCAATTTTTCCTTATAATTTTCAAGTTTTTTTTTTTTCTTTTTCTTCTAGAATATTTTAGGTGAAAGAAGTAATATCAATAAAAAAAACACATTTGAGAAATACAATCGTATTAATTATCATATACTAACAAATTATCTAAATATGTAGGAAAAAATGGAATTTTCGAGAAATATGTAAAATCAAATATAGTTAATTTTATTAAAATCACTGGAAATGAATTTATAACTTACCTAAATTAATTTATCATGTAACAGTAAAAATTACATTTAAAGCCGAGTCTGAGTAATAACCTACAAAACTCACAAGAATATCATTCAATAAAATGTATCCCCAACTATGTACAATTTTATACGGAAAATACTATTATAAATTATTACTATTAGATTATAACAGTAAAAATCATGACGTGTCATTATTTTCATCCTACAAATTCAAAATTATATTTTTTAATTAGTTAAAACAAAATACCCAAAAACATTTTAACAGATAACAAACAGAAACAAAAAAAAAAAAAAACCGTTACTATTAACATTCCTCATAAGCCTGCCATACAGGAACAGAAAATTTTCTCTGAAAAGTATAAAAATAACAATCTCAAAAATACTGCATATATTGAACAATTTGAAAAATGAAATTTAATTGTTACTTGGTAACAGAATTCCGTGGTTTAAGATTTACTATAAGATCAGTGAATCTGGTCCTAAGGACCAAATCTTATGATAACGACGGAAATTTGACTCTATACATGAACAGCGTTGGTTCTTTAAAGGATCCTAATCATTTTTATCAATAGGTTTTTATTTTAACGTTAGTGGATAATTCAGAGAATCTAGTCTGCAGAGCAGATTCATTGTGGACCTGTGGATTTAATCCGTCGGACCTGGTCATATGGAAACATCCGCTCGTGTATGGCAGGCAATTGTGCATCAATTACGTTATCACGTGCAAGCGTTTCTTACATTCATGCATTATACCTGATATTATCTAAGACCCATCGTCGTCGGTTAAATAGCAAAACGTATTTAAAAAAAACCCGATCGTCTCTATAGAGTCCATAATATAATAAATATTATTACAATAAGCTTGTCTACGACGTGAAGTCAATTGAACTGAAAAAAAATTAAGAATTTTTTTTTTCGGAACAATGATTGTTTAATAATTAGATTACATATATAATGGCGCTATAATATTATTACTTTTTATTGGTTAACGCGAGGAGACCGTAATTCCGCCACTGTCTGGCCAAGACTACAGCTTAGTGTGGAGACCTCGACCCGCCACGCGTCCCGAAAATGCGTGAACAATAATAATAATAAAGCCCGACTGTATTAATATAACTTTACAATAAGTAATATTCAACCCGAAATTATCGTTTTCCTGTTACGAAACTTTAAATACGAAACAAACACGCGTCGTCTTTTTACGGCCTTGTTATTATGTACACACCAATTACTATTATCACACATCCGTATGTATTTGTAACGCGATTATGATTATTGTGTTATTATACATTTGGGTGTGTACAAGTCGTCTCTAGCGAAGCATCCAATTTTTGTTCGGAGTGTATTCCGTATTTACCTACACGGCGCGTTGTTATGCGCGAGTTAATGATATAATAAAATAAAAAAATCACTACGTACACCATAATGTTGTGTTATTATCATACAAGTAGTAAGTAGGTGTAAATGTAATGCGCGAAATGAATGGCGCTGAAAAGGAAATTTAAGGAAACCTGTACATTCTACCTTTGCAAGTGGTTCCGCGTTTTAGTTTTTGGCCGACGAAAATTATATCGTTTCGGGTTGAATATTTTTTCTTTTTTCCTTAGTATAATCGTTTTCTCAAAGAATTTGTTTGATATACAGTTCTGGACTGTTCAAATTTATTGTGATTTATCGTCTGCACGTGCACTACATTTCGGTTAATACCTGTAAGAGTCTGGAAGACTAGTAATAATTAGAGTAGCTATTATTGAGTATATTGAGTAAAACAATATCGGATATAATAAAAAGGAAATTAATGAACAGCACTTACCGGGAGCATTTAAACTTGAAATGTTCACAGCTATTATAGGTACCAACAAGATGTAAGTATATGATACAAATAAATATGGATGACTAATGAAACAAAATTAATAAATAAAAATAAAAATAAAAATGTTCAACTGAACCGGAGCAACACTCAATTTTCATTCGAATAATTCAACACGTAATGACCACGCGCTCGTATCATAACATTGTTGTACATTGTAATTTTATTACATTATTATTGGTGGAATATTTTAGTAAGTACCGGAACGATTGACGCGGGTGAATGTTATTAACATAGCTATAATGTGTATACAACACGCTGTTCTATATCATAATATTGCACGTAAAACGTAATATTATTAATTTAATTCAATATTAGGAAATACAATTAGTTTAACCTCGAATATTTAGCTGCAGATGATAAACAACCATAATAATATTGTAACAATAAATTTGCGTATGACAGTCGTTATCAATTTCGGTTTGTACGGTTTCTATGAATATCAAGCGCTATACGCAAGCAAAAGATTTTTTCCAAACAATTTTGTGCTTTATCAAAACTCGTAAAAATTTCCATGCTATACCTATAGATAATTACGAGTTTTGATGAGATCGTAGATTATACTTTGTGTGAATAACGCAAATAAAGCCAAAACTGAATCCAGATCATATCATGCATGCGCGTTCAATGTTCCATTAAATTATTAACTACATAATACTTATAATAAACAACTAAGAATTAATAAATACATCAGTTCTTAGGAATTGAGTTTTATAAAAATAAAAAAACCTAATTTAGAATTCCCTTTAGATTTTCGAACAAATTAGAAATACACCAAGCCAAAAATCGTTTTTTTAAATTATGTAATAATCAATAATGCGTACATGATGATGCATTAACAGCTTAAGTTCATCCCACATTCCCTCCATCCATAACTAACTCATGACTATAGTGCATTTGAAAAACTTTTCATATTTTTCTTCGTACATGATACGGAATTTTCGAAAACGAAAAATTAAATTGTCAAGATTACGTCGATCAAGTTTTATTAAGTTAAAATGTTCATTTGTGTCGACTGTCCCTTCCATACCTAATCAAAACTATATTGACAACTGCCATGAAATGTTATATTGTCACGCGGTTGAAGTTTTTCGAGAAATATAATCTTTATCTTTCTTATAATAAAAAAAAACAGGCATCATTTATATTACAATAATATATACTGGCTAAGTGACATTCGATGTAAACGATATAGTTTGATGTATTTCGAATGCAGATGTTTTAAAATTGTTCGACCGCCTTTATAAAATGTTTTTCGATGAAATTTTTTGATATTATCACGCCATATTTTTTTTTGATTGACAACGTTGGTCTTTAAAGATATTTAATTACTATACTTTATTATTATTATTATTTCAGTGCAAAACATCAGGACAACCCGACAAGAATTTTTACCAGAATGATTTTTTTAAAAATTATTTTCATCTAATATTTACAGCGTAAACGATGGTTTTAGAGAGAAAATGGCATAATTTATTCACGAATGATCGTAGAACTTTATTTATAATTTTTTAAAAATAAACACTATAATATTGGATTATTACTTTTATTTGTATTCTAAAATACATGTAGCACAATATTGTTTATTTATCTATTTATTACTTTATACTTCATGGATTGTTAAATTAAGAACTAAATAATTACCATGTGTACATATAAGTGTGTTTTATATTTATATTATAAGTGTATTGGTGCGTATGTTATATACGATTTCGTAATCCTTATGTTAAAACGATTATAATGGCGTAATAAATAAAACGTATTGCATGCAACTATTATTTTATATTATGATGAAAATTCGTTCGGTTGAAAATAAAATTATATAAAAAATATATTTCAAATACAAACAATTTAGTTATAACATCGTTTAAAATTATAGTTAAGTTATAAGATTTGTTTTACTTACGATCCATATACAAATTTTAAATAGCTTTGTAAGATTAAAGGTGATTAAAAAGTAAACAAATATTTTATAGTCATTTTTTATGAAATTAACTTAGATTTTTTTCTTAACATTATGATTTTTTTATTAGAACAAAATGATTTGTTTAGTATGTTTGAGATTAATATTACTCAAGTTCCATATTAAACTTCCAATTGTTTTTTAGAAGATACTCAGTTGGGACACGTTATAGTTAAATTAAAATAGGTAAATATAATATAGTTATAAGTAAATTAAAATATTCAAAATTATAACTTTTAATAGTACTTAGGATGTATATGACACTAATAAATATTTATTATTAATACAAAATAATAGAACTCAATTATTTTAAAAATCAAAATTATTAAGTGTTGAGTAACTTCTTAATACCATTATATTGACAAAAAATGTATTGTTAAAATGTTACCTGTTGGAGAAATCTAACTGAAATATATATCATGCAAAGAACAAAAAATAACTATGAACTACAATTGCATTTAACGCTTAGCCGACCTAAGACAGTAACTATGAACTATTTGAACGTATAATATGTTGATAACTTTTTACATATTATAAAAATTGTAATAATTTTAAATATTAAAATTTGAACAAACAAAATCACGTTTTACTGCATATTAGACTGAAATTAGTTTAATTTTGAACATAAAAAAATAGTAGTTATCTCTATATTACGTTAAGTGATTGTAGTAAGCACCGAATTCTCGATGAAAAAATTATGAAAATGTTATTTAAACGTTAAGAAATTAAATTTTAAATAAATAAAGAAGATTTACGCTAAGCAACTACAAGTCAGTACTACGGAAAAAAATTTTAAAAATAAATATAACGTCATGCACATACGTAAAACACACGCACACACCACACATTCTATAATACATAATATATACATTTTACAGTTGTAACACAAAATTGCAGCTATATAATACATGTTAATGCAATATTGTGGATAATAGAAATTCCTTTATGCTTAAGATCAAATAAAATTTTTGTAATGATTTCGGTATAAAGACATAAGTAAAACGTAGACAACATAACACTTTTTCTGTTTCGCCAACACTCATTCTACAATCGGATTTACTTTTAGTTATAAGTATCAGTCTCTAATTATATATTATATATACCCTACTTGCAGTTGGAAATGCTTCAGAATCTAATGAGCGTACTAATTGTTAATTTGTTAAAGGTTACATTTGAAGTTTAATAAAATATCAATATATATAATTTTGAATATAAAAGTCATCATACTATTAATGAATATTATTCATACAAATTTTATACAACGACTTTATATTGGTCTTTCTTTTATCTTTATTTTTTTTTCACCAGTTGTAAGTGACATTAATTATTACATGATGTTTACGTAGTAGGATCAAAAAGTTCCCGGAATTTATTTATAGAAAAAAAACTATATTTCTTATCAAATATCTGATTATTGGAATTAAAAGTAGACATTATTAGCTATCTGTAGGTCTAGTCGTTAAAAGTACATTAGTCTCATGTGAGCCGTACTTGAGTCCATACAAAACTGTGTTTACGCATTTTTTCAAAATGTCACAATTTGAACAACGCGCTAACATTAAATTTTGTTTTAAACTTGGAAAAACTGCTGCAGAAACGCTTGAATGCTTGAAAACAGTTTATGGTGATGAAGCATTAAAGAAAACAGACGTCTATGATTGGTTTAAACGGTTTAAAAATGGTCAAGAGTCACTTGAAGACGAAGAGCGGAGTGGCCGGCCGTCAACTTCAAAAAACGATGAAACAATCGAAAAAGTTAAACATTTGGTGCGATCAGATCGTCGTTTACGCATTCAAGATATGGCAAATGCATTAGGAATATACTAAAATGTTTTGAACTGAACCATACGATATTCCTAATGCATTAGTAAACGACGATCTGATCGCACCAAATGTTTAACTTTTTCGATTGTTTCATCGTTTTTTGAAGTTGACGGCCGGCCACTCCGCTCTTCGTCTTCAAGTGACTCTTGACCATTTTTAAACCGTTTAAACCAATCATAGACGTCTGTTTTCTTTAATGCTTCATCACCATAAACTGTTTTCAAGCATTCAAGCGTTTCTGCAGCAGTTTTTCCAAGTTTAAAACAAAATTTAATGTTAGCGCGTTGTTCAAATTGTGACATTTTGAAAAAATGCGTAAACACAGTTTTGTATGGACTCAAGTACGGCTCACATGAGACTAATGTACTTTTAACGACTAGACCTACAGATAGCTAATAATGTCTACTTTTAATTCCAATAATTAGATATTTGATAAGAAATATAGTTTTTTTTCTATAAATAAATTCCGGGAACTTTTTGATCCTACTACGTATATTGAATCGATTAAATAAAAGGGTGTGGCAAAAACTATATTCATCAAATATTGAAAAATTTAGAATTTTAGATTATAGAAATGTCGAAATCGTGTTGATTGTGTAAGAAATATATAATAACTTTTGTTCAAAGAATTTTAAAATCGAAAGGCTGTCCTATTTTTTTTCGACTTCTAAAACCAAATAGTATACGATGCGGAAAAAATTTGAATTATTTTTTCTATACTTAATGTTTTTTATCTATATGTGTTCATAATGCTTACGGATCGCTAAATATAATTTAATTTTTGAATAATTAAAATATTTGCTCGTGTTTTTAATTCTCGGTATTTTTAATTAAAAGAGAAACCTGGAAGTAATCATTTAAGTGGGCAATTTGGAGAGAGTAGGGAATCATCTTCCATCCTGCGAATAACTATGAAAAATATCACATGAACACATCTAAAAATAAAACTTACAAATTTACTTTAACAACACGATTTCAAAAAATATGAAAAAGAAAGAAAAAAATGAAACTTTAAGCATCATAAATTGAAATATTGTAGATGGTAATTAAAAGAATATGATAATACTTTAACTGTTTAAATATATAAATATAGGAAATATATTAGATCAAATACCATCAAAATTGTTTAAACTGTGTCCACACCCTAACAGAATCGATTCAATTGATAAAAAAAATATCATACACAATGTGTAATATATTTTATTTTTTTTTAATTTGCTATTGTGGGGGACATTATAGCAATGTGTAATATATAATATAAATAATTATAAGTCGATTCTGAACGAAAATCGATTTATTATATTGTTTAAAAGTGGCCGTTATAAATATGTATTAATAATTGATATTTTATTTGTGAGTAAATGCATTTGAGAAGTTTTAGATGCACCCAATTTAAAACGGGTAGAACACGATTGTGTATGTTTGTAGATGGGTAACAAAAAGGTGGATAAGAAAAATAAATTAACACGATTGCGTATGAAATTGTATGCAACATTGTCAAATTTACTAATTTCACCGTATTATACCTAATAAAAATAGAACTAACAGTTCTATAATAATTCACAAAAAAAAATTAATCACAAATAATAAATAAAATGAAGAAAAGTAATTAATAAATAAATAAATAAAATTGACAGTTTTTATTTTGATAAATTATTTGAAAATGCTTAAATATGGATTCCCTGATATCTATAATCCACTACTTTTAAATATTGAATTACATTTTTATGGATTTTACACTCATCATATGTAGTATTTTGAAGTCTAAGTCTTTTTTTGCCATTTTCATAGCTTTCCCATTATATAATCGATATTTTTTGCATTTGAGTTTCTTTTAATTGATAGAAGACAAAAGCGCCGAAATGAGTAAAGAAAAAATAAAATCGTATTGTACATAAGTGCCAAAATAAGATAAGAAAAAAAAGTCGTATCATACAAAAGCACCAAAACCCTAGGTACGCACAGTGTGTACCACGGTTAATAAATATAAAATAACAGATATTAAATTTAGAACTATATCCTTCAAAAATTTGTTCCGTTCTATAGTGATTGATGTATTATTAAAATTACAAAGCGAAACATATTTATTTATGAACTCTCTTCCTAAAAATGAATTAAAGATATTTTACGAAGAAATAATTGTACAATAGAAGAAATATCAGGTTGGTGAAATAAATCGTATAGAATATATGAAAAAAGTGAGATTAAGAAATCAACCAATTTATTAAATATCTATTTATAATTTATCATTGACATTTTTGTATAAATTCGAAACCGATTTATTAAATTTATATTTATTTTCATGTATAATGTATATCATAATTTAACTACTTATATCATAACTACATACATAAAATATTAAATTGATATGTCAGTTTTGGACCTTTGGAACTTATGTAACATGTTAGGTTAAACAGAAGTACAATATTAGATTGTCGCTTATGTACTACACATTTGGGCGCAAATGGTAAGTAATTTTTGTACCTTTGGCGCTTATGTCATATAGCCCTTTTAATATTAACATATGTTGAAGGATAAGCAGTAAATGCCAATACACCAATACCGGTATGAAAATTGCTATCAACGTTTAAAACTTCGTACGCAATCGTGTACCTAGTTAAAAATCAGGTAAGATCGAACGGAATCGTGTAGTTTAAAAAAGTATCTCCGATAACGAAGTACACAATCGTGTTTTATCCTTTAAAATATGATTAGTTCCTTGATAACAAAATTTGATTGATCAAAATGAGATTTTCAAAAAAAAAAAAATTATTATAAAAACAATGGACCAAATCTATAAACATTGTAATCATCGTTTTATAAATTATTAAAGCGAAATTTACTACAGGTAATTTATATAAATGACGATACGTAATTGGCTCCCAATATTAGGTAAAATACCCTATCGAAAATTGAATTGGCTACTAAGAACCGTAATATTGAATTGGCTCCCAATATAGTTTTCAACACAGTGGTTCTCAAAACATAAAAGTTGAAAAATTATACGAATTTCATATTTTTAGTGACACAGTGACGGATAACTGCTGAAAATTATCTAATTGTTAATCCGATAACGCATTAAACGGTCACAACCATAATCGTATTTATACTATTTAACTACTTATGTATATTTTTCCGGAATGTTGACATTTTAGGAAAGGATGACAATTCCTAGGAAATTATGACAATTCCTAATAGCAGAAGGAAATTATATTGCCTATGAATTGTCATAATTCCCGTAATTTATTAGGCAATGTTATCACGCATCGCTTTCTTACACGAAAACATTGGTGATTATGATGTTGCAAGTCATGTGGGACCGGCTTTACAATATAACTATTGAAACGGTAACTAACTCGCAGCGACATACTAAAACCCGTCATTGTCACCCGTCGATAAAATGGTTGAGTGGAAAATGTCTATCGCAATCTTTATATATTTTATGAAAAATATCCCTAACCTGTACATGCAATACGTTTAGTTGAGTATTCCTCTTAGTACAGTACCAATGGCGCCGACTTATATTTAATTTGGTGAGGCAAAGTATAAAAATTTGTTAACACCACCACCCAAATTGTTAGAGCAAAATAATGGCCGATTAGATGATTGTAAATTTAAATATCATAAAGCTCGAAAATTTCAAATGTCTATAAATAGCACAAAAAACTCAAAACCGTTCAAATGCACATCATCTCTAGTTGCCTTATAAATATTGTGTGAACATTTCAAGTTAATATTTTTCAAATTATAATAAAAATAAAAAATGACTCAGAAAATAATGTGCAATTGAATATAAGTAAAGGATTTGATTCAAAAAAATCAGAAATAGCAAATAAAAAAAAAGAACCGGATGGGCCTCGCTCTGCTGTACACTTGGGGGTGGAGTGCGACTCTTCATAGGATAGGTCATTATAATGGATTTGTTAAATTTGAATTCAATGATAGGTATCATTGTATACGAAAAACGATTCTGAACGGAGATGATATGTTAGTCTAGAATATAATACAATGTTATTTATAAATATTGTATAAGAATATTTTATTTTTAAACGAAAAATTTAGAAAAACCGAAAATTTAAATTGTCTATAAATAAGTCAAAATATGTCAAAATACTTTGAAATTTTAACCATGTATAGAAAACGTGTGCCTATGGATTTTAATAATTTTTTAATGACATTAAGAACTACTTCTGTGGAATCTTCTATTAAATTATCAAGTATTTTGTAGGAGCCAAATTTTTTTTATCACCGATTATAAAAATAAAATGTAAAAAAATCGAATATTTAAATGCCTATAAGTGGCTTAAAAATAAATATAATATTTTGAAAAAAATATGACATAAAGGAAATACCTATCTTAACAGCTGGTAAAAATTTCAAAAATCTGCGACTTATACTTTTTGAATTATAACAAATATTTAAAATTGTTTAAGAATAAATCGCTATTTTATGCAATTTCGTAAATATTTAAATTTCAAACAGTCATACAATTTTTTCCTCTAATTCCGATAGAAATTATTTTAAAGATTTTTGAAGAGTAGCTTATAGATAACCTAGTGTTAAAATTTCGAACCTTAAGTATGAACAGAAAAAATTTTTATCAGTTAAGGAACAACTTATAAGAAACCTTGTATTAAATTTTCAAGATTTTCTGGGCAGCCAAAATAATTTTATCGTTATTAAGTTTATCGTTAGGTACCAAATAGATTCACTTTCCTTTCAGAAAAGTTGCTACATAGGGCAATCGAAGCATTTTTACTACCCCAAATCGTGTCAACAGACACAAAAAAAAAAAAAAAAAAAAAAAAAAAAAACACACATCATTGTAAAATCAATACATTTTTCACTCCGTTCAGAATCTAAAACCATTGAAAAATTCAAAAAATTACCTCCCTAATACACCTATTGGATAAGATTTCGGATCGAAATCTCCCGCGAAGTTTTCGATTGGAGCACGTTTTCTAGGAGAAAAGTTTTACTTAGAATCTAAAAGATATTCCAAAAATATTTCACTGGTCTATTTAAATAACTATCTTAAAATGTTTAAAAAATGTATTTGCATGCTGTATAATCACTATTAAATACTGTGAACTGCCTCATAAAAGTACCCCAATGTGTAAGAAAAGTTACATAACATTGCCTCCATGCCGAATTCATGTTTCGTAGAAAATATTCCCAAGTAATATTTATGTAATATCGCATGTAGGCTGCCAAGGAATAATGTCTCATAACTTATGAGTCATAAGTTACCGAAAAACATTGAGTACCTTTTTTAAATTTACTTGGATGCCATTTATACTAATTAACATAAATGCGAACTTATTTTACGAATGTTTTATAGAAATATATATTTATATACTTTTTCTGGGGTTTATACGGCTTCAATAATTATTGTTATCAGACGAACGCGTGTTGACTCGGTCGTTGACTCCTAAAACCGCACACTTTTGAAAAATATAGAACAAAACCGCACATTTTTGGTAGGTTAAAACCGCACACATTTAATAGGTTAAAACCGCACACTTTTGATTTTGATTCCAAAAATGTTATACTTACCTAGATTAGGCTTACTTAATAATTTATAATTTATTCGAACAAAAAAAAAAAAATGCATATACGAGTAATAGTTTTAAAACTTCATATATGAATTTTTAATCGTCGTAGATTGTATATGATCTACCGTCGATTAAAAATTCTTTCCACCATTTAAACAAGTACTCCTCAACTAAAAAAACAATAAAAACAAATCAACTAAAAACAATTCAATTAAATATCGAAAATATCACTACTATGTATTACTCTGTATTAATTTGTTTATGTTTTTCAATTGGACGGACAATATTTTGCACTCCATTATGGTACTGGTTCATTTGTCTCATTGTATCAATATGAATATTTTGTGCAAAATGCAGAATTAAATCCTTGGTTAAATCTTTCAGCTCCATTTGTTGTCCTTGTAGTTATATTTTCATTGATTGGACGGGTCCAAATTTCAATAGGGAACCGTCCTTCGATGCAGTTATTAAAAATATCTCTAAATGCAGTACATGCAGTACATCTTGCAATGAACGTATGGACATTAAATCTACGAATGCCTCAGTGACTTCATGTGCTGGTAAAAATGGTAATCCAAAAAACATTTTTAACTACTGACTTGTTTCATTTTGATTATGATCGTTAAAGGTTATTGATTATTTGGATTTTCCGCCATAAAGCTTGACCAAAATGGAATCTACAACCTTTAACCTCAACTCCAGTTAATATTTTTTGTACAGCATTACCAGCAGTTATTTCAAAATCGAAATGGATAGTCTTAAAAGTAAATATTTGTCCTATCTCTATTTATACATTATTAATATTGATCCACATTTTTATGTAACAAGATTCATTTATTTTTAGAAAGTAAAATAATAATTCCTGCTCATTCCATACATAGTATAATGTTGTTAATGTAAAAGTACCACCGGATAAGTATTCATCACAATGATTACATAAAAATTCAATATTTATTTATATGTAATAATAATAATTTAGCTTTGTTTGTTTATATAGGTCATTTTTTCGTTTCGACAGGTTACAATTTTGCAATTAGAAACAAAGTTTAAAGTGTCTTACAAAATTGTTGCTAAAGTTGGTGGATGTATTTTACATTCATAATACATTGACTTCTTATTACTGTATTATTGTCTATGGATGACAATAACTATTTGCGTGTTATTTTTCGCGGTGTTTCATCAATGTCATTAGCAGCCTTACGTTTTTCCTTCATTACGTGACCTCTTGGATTATAATTTTCACTATCTCTACTTGTTCATGTTTATGTGTGTTTTTAGTTTTTAGTAGATTATTCATTTGACTGCATGTTGTAACTGTAGACGTAAAATTTTAAATAAAATACCACCAAACCACAATCCTACTATTACACATTCTAAATTGTCTGTATTGAAAATTGTCGAGTAGTAAGCACTTCCTGTATTACTCTCAATTATTTTAAAATCCATTACTACACCTAATTAAAAATATTTTAATAAACCTGCCAAAAAGCAATAAATATAGGTACACACCAGGGGCGGCTTTAGTTCTTTGCTTGGAGGGGAGGGGCCAATATTTTTTTGTATGTATATATTTACGCTATAATAAAAATAGACAGAAAGTGTTTATATAATATAGCAAGGATTTGTGTATTAAGTTATTATTTAGAATAAAAATTAACAGTGTATTTATTATTTATATAATACATAAAAAAATATATACAAATATTAATGTAATTTAGTGTTTTAGATCGAAATATTATCACATAATAATTAATATGATACAAGTTATACACTTATACATGACTAAATCAATGAAAATATTTAACAAAATAAAGAGTAAGATGTCTTGGGGGGCCATGGCCCCTATGGCCCTCCCTCAAAAGCCGCCCCTGGTACACACTATATATGTATACATAAGAGACAATACTGATAGAGTAAAAACGAGTGGTGACTGAAGTATTAACATGTGTTAACATGATTATTGCAGCATATCTTATAATTTAATCATATCAGTTAGTTAGCACTAAAAATAGTGTGCGGTTTTTGTCTACCGACCTTTTTCGGGTCGAAATCAAAAGTGTGCGGTTTTCAGATGCAACCGACTCGGTTGAATAACAATTATATTAATGGTGCAATCATTTTCAAACTGTTCAACATTTTATTTTACCCCTTTTGATTCATCAATTATAAGTTTACACATAATAGATAATATGAATCTTTCAGAATGTTTTTCTATAAACATAAGAGATATA
Source organism: Sipha maydis (assembly GCA_034509805.1). Lineage (NCBI taxonomy): Eukaryota > Metazoa > Arthropoda > Insecta > Hemiptera > Aphididae > Sipha > Sipha maydis. The sequence goes on along the minus strand of JASXSY010002330.1, from coordinate 5,048 downwards.
AAAAATATGTTTCCTTATTTCTGTTAATTTAAATAAAGCTATTGTCATGGAATTGATACATTAATTTTTTTTAAAAAATTTAAAAAGGTGTATAAAATAAATCCAGAACAAAAATTATAAAAATGTGTTTGTTTTACTATTACAGTTTACAGTACTACAAATTAGAGGTCTCGATTACACGTGTAATGAACTACACGGGTACCCGTGATTTTAAACAAGACAAGGTTAAGGCCCGTCTAGTAAAAATACCAGTGTATACCCATGTATTTAAATACCTGTTATATTAATACCCGTGTATCTAAATACCCGAGAGCTAAAATTAAAAGTAATTAAGGGCTATACAATTTTTATTATTAATAAATTACCAATTATTGGAATATACATTACATTATTATACATATAAATATTCAAAGTATACATAAATTTTAAATCAATATGTAATATACACGGGTAAGCACGGGTATTAAATACCAGTGGCGACGCGTTAAGGTAGAAACACACTACTGTCACGTCACGTGAAATCACACATTGTCATGTGAGCTCACGAAAAAAGTGTGGAGTGCCATTTTAAATATTATTTGAATTCATTAGAAACACACTGTTATCACGTCACGTTACCAAAATCAAGCGTGAAATCACGTCTCTATTTTCTGAAAGTTTGCACATTTGTGACTCACGTGACAATACGTAAACTAATGTTTCATACTATTATTTCGTTCTAAATTAAAAATTCAAAAATGGAAGAAATGCTCGTTGAAAAAGTTAGGGAACATAATGTTCTATATGACCATGGGTCATCTGATTACCAATATCAACATATTCGTCAAAATGAATGGGAAGAAATTGGTGAAGAGCTAAATATATCAGGTATGTTTTATTTTCTAAATAAAACTTTCTAACAAAATGTCTTAATTCAAAATTCTAACAAAATAATACATTATAAATCTTTGAAATAAACACTGTACCTACTGTATACAACAGTTATAATTTTAATAGTTTCATATGAGAGTACATGTTTTTACTGTCCCACGACAACACTTCAAAATATGGCCCTGTAATTATTTGTATGCGTTATTTTTTCTTTATTTCTCGTTCCTTTGGCTTGGATTTCCATAACTCGAACTTTCCATAGTTAAAATATAAACTAACAAGTGCTCATATCAAATATACAGTGTTAACTGTTTAAATATAGGTCTATAGGTACTGTAAAATGGTAAAAGGCATGAATTTATGACAATAGTCTATTTCTAAACGTGATATCACGGCTGATTACGGTTGTGACACGCCAACGTGATTTCACGTGACGTGACAGTATTGTATTTCTACCTTTAGGGTAGACAATGAAATAATGTCTACTCAAAAATATCAAATAATTTAATTTTAAAAATGAGTTGTTTATTATATGATACTATACTATATAAGTATTTTATTTCTTCATAATTTTATAAATAAAATGTTATTTACACTGATTTGTCTCTACAGTGTCTGTGTGAGTAACGAGTGTAACTAAATATATATTATTAATAAGTATAATTTTATTTATATCTTATCCATAATGTAATCGCTCCGTCGTCGCCTTCAAATCGATTGAGACATATTGAATTATGTCTCACTATTGATGACGGGCGTATGATATGGTAAACGGGGGACGTAGTGAGATACTACCAAAATTATATGAATGGAAGAGACATGTCTCAACGTACCTAATAATTTAATAATTTAATTGCATTCCGACTGTGATTAATGTCACGTGTTTAATGTTTATTATTTTTTCTTGTAGTGATATACATTTAAAACTTAATATGTCAGATATTATTGATATTATTTAAAATGAAGGTTTTAGTTCTTTTTCGAATGAAGAAAAATGTAATTTAAAAGGTAAGAGACCAACGCCACATTTATCATTGGAATAAAAAGAAGCAAAAAATTTAAGAAAATTTCAATTGTTTTGGTAATCAAAATTTAACTGGTTAGCGGGAAGCGTTGAAAGAAAAAAATTATACTGTTACATATGTATCTTGTTCAGAGGAGAGAATGAGTGGAGTATAAATGGAATTCCTAATATTAAAAACTTAGTACGTAAAGCTGAAAAACAATAAATTTCAAAGAAACATCTAAAAAAAAAAGTTTTCATATGCTTGGTAAAAATAGGATTGAACATTCAATATCTGAGAGTCGTCAGTTAACTGCAATTAATCATAATAAACAAGTGGACGTAAACAGAAAAATATTAACTCGTTTAATCAATATAGTTTGGTTTTTATAGAAACAAGAATTGGCATTCCGAAGACACCACGAGAATGAAGGTTCTTTAAATAAAGGAAATTATTGTGAAATTTTAGATTTACTTGCTAAAGAAGAGCAATTTATAAGAGAACACTTTTTGAAAAATTCTGTTTTTAAAGGAACTTCACACGACTTATAAAATGACTTGATCCATTACGTAACTACGACATTAAATTCTCATATTTTAAAGGAACTGCAAATTATAAATTTTATATCAATACAAACTGATAAAACTACGGATGTCATGGAGATCATGCCAATCTCAAATAAGTTTAATTTTTCGTTATATTTTTGACAATAAGATCGAAAAAAAATTTATACGATTTTTGATGTTTCCATAACTTATTTATAGAATTGGATGGCTTATCCGAAGTAATTCTAAATGAACTTTCAAAGTGGAATACTGATAAAAAAAAGTTGTGTGTCAAACATATGATGGTGCTTCTGTTATGACTGATGAAAATAATGGGGTTCATTCAATTATACAAAATATTTATCCAATGGCTATTTTTATACATTGTAACGCTCATCAATTGAATTTAGTTCTACTTCATGGCGCAAAATCAATAAAAGATGTAAAAATTATTCATAGCAAACCGATAGCAAGAATTTAAATTACCAAATCAATACAATACACATTGCAATTATCATTCAAGAGCTGCTATAACTATAAAAACTCATTTCAATTAACTAAAAATGTCGTATTTCATGTTTTTAATGACCTTAACTGGGATTCTACTACTGTTTATACTCAGTAGGTACCGCATTTAGACATTTTGGTAGAAGGGCCCCGGTAGAAGGGCCTGTCTATAGAAAATGTAAGAGATAGATCCTCATGAACCTTTTAAATTTTAAGCAAAGAAAATAATATTTGTTTTACTATGTGTGTTTTTTTTTATAATATTGTTTAATAATTGCATGATCCCTTGCCCTTTCCACATAGATAAATTTAAATGTAAATTACTTAAACACTGTTTATAATAAATAAGTTGAATTTTTTTTTTTTTACATATTAATGTACACGATGAATAAATATAAGAAAATCATATAAACTATGAAAATTAATATTATATTTTACATATTGTAATGTATTAACAATTTTAACAAAAACAATGTAATAATATAATACCTATAATATTTGTTTGTATAGATAGGTATATCTATATACTATATATATAATACTGTTATTAAAATAATTTAAATTAGAAGTTTTAAATTTTTACAAGTGAACAAATTTAAAATTTCTGGCCACAACATTTTGGCGCCCCCTAATTACTGGCGCCCGGCGCAGTTGTAGCCAGTGCACCCCCCTAAATGCGGGACTGTTTGTACTGCATTTGATATATTGAATATTATGAACAATCGAAAATTTGTTTACTTATTGGTACTTTTTAGTAAAATATTTATATTTAACAATCACATATTTTATATTCTACAAAATAAATCAACCCTTGATATTAAATATTGTGCTAACGATGTTGAAAGTCTTACTTCACGGTTAAAAAATTTGAGAAATGATAATTCCATACATCATAAAATTTTCCGTTGAATAAAACACAAATTTAAAGTATACAAGTGAGGAACAATCTAATTTACGTCGACTTACGTATAAAATTATTGATTCATTAATTGTTCAAATAAATATTAAATTTTTGGTCGTCTTGTTGTCTACCCTATAAAAATGTTCACGCGCTTGCTAAATACACGGATATACAAGGGTAATGAATACACAGGTGTACACGGGCTTTAATATATTTTTTGCTTTGTGCCCGGGCTCCGTGTACCCGTGTATTCAAATACCCATTCACAACCGCGACCTCTATTACAAATTAATGCGTGTTTGTGGTTAATACAAATTATTAACTATATAATCATGTTATTATTTATTCATCAACAACTAATTTTTTCGATATTACCTATTATTTAATAACAATTTATATTTAATACAAATAAAAAAGAACCGGATGGGCCTCGCTCTGCTGTACACTTGGGGGTGAAGTGCGACTCTTCATAGGATAGGTCATTATAATGGATTTGTTAAATTTGAATTCAATGATAGGTATCATTGTATACGAAAAACGATTCTGAACGGAGATGATATGTTTGTCTAGAATATAATGCAATGTTATTTATAAATATTGTAATAAGTATATTTTATTTTGAATCGAAAAATTTAGAAAAATCGAAAATTTAAATTGTCTATAAATAAGTCAAAAAAATTGTGCCTATGGATTTTAATAATTTTTGAATGACATTAAGAACTACTTCTGTGGAATCTTCTATTAAACTTTCAAGTATTTTGTAGGAGCCAAATTTTTTTTATCACCGATTATAAAAATAAAATGTAAAAAAATCGAATATTTTAAATGCCTATAAGTTGCTTAAAAGTCAATATAATATTTTGAAAAAAATATGACATAAAGGAAATACCAATCTTAACAGCTGGTAGAAATTTCAAAAATCTGTGACTTATACTTTTTGAATTATAACAAATATTTAAAATCGTTTGAGAATAAATCACTATTTTATGCAATTTCGTAAATATTTAAATTTCAAACAGTCATAAAATTTTTTTCTCTAAGTCCGGTAGAAATTTTTTTAAAGATTTTTGAAGATTAGCTCATAGGTAACTTAGTGTTAAAATTTTGAACCTTAAGTATGAACAGAAAAAATTTTATACATTTTTATCTACAAAATAACTTGCAAATTTTCGCAATTTTTACATATTTCGTATAAATTGGAACTTTGAGCACTTATAAAAA
>JASXSY010002329.1:0-76181 GCA_034509805.1 Sipha maydis | reverse complement strand
CGACCGATGCTTCTCTCCATATACACCATGGTATCTCACCCTATATCTCCTTTGAAACCTCATCCATTACCACTGAGAACAGGTAGGGTCTTAGATCTGACCCCCGGTGCACACCTACTCTTACATTGAAACCTTCTGATACTCTACACCGACTCTTGACACTAGTATTCGACCCTTCATACATATCCTGGATCAAAATTACATACATTTTTCCTCATTAATGCCCACCTTAAAACTTCCCTTGGCACTCTGTCATACGCCTTTTCTAAATCTATAAACACCAAGGAATGAAATATAAATAAATAAATAAAATAAATGTATACAAAATAAATATTTTTAACTTTTATTATTTAGTAATAGTTTAATGCTTAATTTATTTTTAAATGTATCAATAACTTACTAAAACTAAGTACTTATTAATAAATGACCATAATAATTTACTATAAAAAAATATCCATTCCAATATTCAATTAAAAAATTATGACTTACTTTCGCATTTGGTAAAATAATCCAATATACACATCATCACTTGGTACACGCCAAGGAAATGTTTCAACTGTACGACTTGATTTATCTAATTGCCTAAATACAAAATGTTGAAACATGAGTATAACAAATATTATTATAAAATAACAAATGTTAAAACCTTATACAAAAAATACTTAAGTTAATGTATAATGCTAAATAATGATTATTAGACAACTTGTAATAGTAATTGTTACATATATAATACTTAATTTAACTCACTTTTTTTTTAGAATGGGTATATATTTTCGTGCTTTAGCTAAATTGGCAGCTCTATTTTTCTTATTAATTTTTTCTTTTCGTTCTCTAGTACATTTACGTGCTCGATAACGAACAGGCATTAAAGATGAAACAGTTGGTAGTGATCGAAACAGGCTATTAATACCTGTAGATAAATCTCATTAAAAACTAAAATAGAAAGCATTATTGTTCTTGATACTTACTAAACATTTTAATTGTTAATTTTCCTAAAAAATAGTTTTTAAAAATAAATTAATATGGTATAATGCCTTGAATGTGTTATTACTCTTCAGAATAAATCAATCGTAATAACTATACATATTAATTTTTTAGTAATACTTTGTCATTTGATTATGAAATTTTTAATGGTGTTCTACAATAAAAGAAATTTAAACAATAATCATAATTAATGTATCAAAGTTGTACCTATTTTTTTATATTTTAGTAAAAAAGAATTATTAAATAACCTTACTTGCAATATATGTAACAGATATGTTGTGTATTTATTTAAAATGGTATAGGGTTTATGGTAGTGTTTGTAGCTTAATCAATTTCGTGGTAACATATCACAACTAATTGAAGCGATTGCAGCTGGTCACACTGATTCGCACCCTTCTTGTATCATGTTTTGTTATATTTTTCGTTTATTTAGCTCCTAAAGAGTTGGCTAGTGTCCGACTTATATTTGTATTGTATTTTTTAAACTCAGTGTTGTGAATGATTTTTTTTGGATATTAGTCAGCACCAAACCTGTTTTCTTCAAATTACTTTTAACGTTAAGAACATTTTTTGGATATTTGCAAAAATATTGCTTTTGGGCAATACAAATCTCAGGTAAAACAATCAAATCAAATTTTGTAAACGTAACAAAGGCATATTTACTAACAAGTGGCCATTGATGATGGAATGTTAGATTAAGTTATATAATTTTGGAAAAAATTATTAGAACTAATACAAATAAATGATTTAAAAATGTATAATTATTAAAATTGGTAAATAAACATTTACCTTACTTTTTTTAATTACTCTAAATGTTTAAGAATTGTTTATATTTTTATATTATAAATGATCATTCTGTATTTTTAATTTTAGCTTGCCATTAAGTTCTTCATTATTTTTTAATATTATTTCTGTATCCCTTTTTGTTCAATAATTAATTATTTTCATATTCATTAACAGATAATCCATTTTGATTTCAATGAACGAATCAACAGAAGAATGTTCTCCATTTAAAGATAGAAAAAAAAAGTAAATTCATCAATTATAAATTATTTTTATATTTATATTATATGTTTTATACTTTCATTTGTTTTAAATGTTGTTTAGAACTCATATGTCACTTAATGATAAAAAACGACTTGCCCGTGAAAAGGCTGAACAGTATAATAGTAATGGCAGACCTTTACGTCAGTATCACATGCTTACTGCTGAAGAGGTTAAACAAGGAAAAGAAACTCATTGGGAAGAATTGGAAATTATTGGTATTTTAAAATTATGTTTTTATAAAATACATTTTAATACTTCTGCTCTAAATTCTTAGGCAATGTTAAAAATCTAAGTTCAACCTTATGGCATATGACAACTTTAACGGGACTTTACCTAAATGACAATCAATTAACACGGTTACCTCCAGATATATCAAATCTGGTCAGTTTACAATACCTTGATTTGTCTGGAAATAAACTGCGAAGTTTACCTGCTGAACTTGGCGAATTAGTTTATCTCAGGTAAATTTATATTATTTAAAATTTATTAAATTGTATTTATTTATGTTAATTATATATTACAGAGAATTGCATTTGGGATATAATTTGTTGAGATCATTACCTCATGAATTAGGACGTTTATTCCAGCTGCAAGTATTAGGGTTAGCTGGAAATCCTTTATGTCAAGAAGTAATGAAGTTACATAGTGAACCAAATGGCACTCATAGACTGCTTATGTACCTTTTAGATAGTTTACAAGGTAAGATTTTAATTTGGTTATATTCTTAATTATGCTAGTTTTAAATTTTTCTATCAATATTTTAGTAAGATAGTATTAATTTCATGTAATAATTTGAAGATATTAAAATGTCACATCGAAAAAAATCATTTTGTTACAATATTAGTATTAATGTAATGCATACATTTTCAACTAGTAAATTCTTTCTATTATTTTCTGCTTTATATAGTTTAAATATAATTGACTAACTTTAAATTTATACTTTAAAATATATATATATATATATATATATATACTTTAAAATATATATATATATATATATATATATATATATATATATATATATATATATATATATATATTACGATTGGAACTAAAATTGACTTTTTAAATTATGTATTGTGATTGGTAAAAAGACAAGTATTTAATTTTGCTAAAGTAACATGAATTTTCCCAGAGAATATGTAGTAATGAATATGTCCTTGGTTAGTCTTGGTGCATCAATAGAATTATAAGTCTATCTAAAATCTTAGCTATAATAATCTACATTTTGCTATAATTTAATATCATATTATCATGTAATTTTCACTAAATTGTACATTGAAATAAAATAATTTAATATATGTGTATGTTAATGGTAAGTACATATCTTAAAACTCACATATCACAGATTAAAAACAATATTTTCTCTTAAAAACAATTGAGAATGATTTTTTTTTTTTAATTTTTTGTAAAACCAAAAAATGTATTTTGCCAAGTATCAAATATCAACATTTAAATTAATAATCTAGATATTGGTTTGTAGCCCTTTTATTTTTCAGTCACTGTAATTTCAATTTTTTAAAACCAAAAATACCTTGATATGTCTTCTGTTATATAGTATATTGTTTTCTAGTTCTTCATTTTGATATTACCTTTTTTTCTAACTTTCATATCTATTGTGACGGCAATGTTATCTATCTACTTAATCTTTTTTAAACTTTTTTGTAGTTTATTTCATTCTGATATTGTCTTAAATTCTTCGATATTAGTAATTTAATCTAATTAATCTTTAACAATTTTATAAGTTTATATTCAAGACTAATTTATTCTTTTATTTCTAGTTATTTCTGTTCAATTATTGCCATTATTTTACATTGTTCTACCAACATACCATTTTATTTAGATTACCTAACATTTAAACTAATTTTGGATATAATTATTATTTTTATTTGAATATTACTCCCATTTTTGTCTTATTATTTTTTGTTAAATTAAGTTGAATTTTTTTATCTTGAATATTGTAGATTTTCATTTTATTTTGATTATTTTTATACTTATTAACCGGTACTTATGTTTTTTATATTTACTATCTTGTTTAGTTTTGTTTTATATTATGTCTTATTTATAGTTGAAATTATTTTTCTAAAAGAATCGGAATGTATGTTTTGCTGACTGTCAGATTACAGTACATAGTAATTTTAACATATATTCTATTCACTGCACTAATTGATCTAGTAATGTGACAAAAAATTTTCAAAAATTTAAATTTTCTAAGATTTTTTTCTTTAGACTTTAAATTGACTTTCATTCATTAATATCTTACATATCAAATTATATATTTTTGGTAAATTAAAGGGATAAAATATTAAAATATTTTTCTCAACAATAATTGATTTTGTTACTATAAGATTAAATTTTTCCCTGACTATTTATATTTGAACTTAGATTTATTTATTATTTAATTTTTTAAGAAAGTTCTGTGGTAAATTAATTGTGATTTTTGTCAATATTGATTATTAAAATATTACAGAAGAATGTTATAGAAGAAAGTGCATTATTGCTTTCTTTTCTAATATTTTTTACAATAACCAATTTATCTTAGTATTAATTATTAATTTTTTACCTATGTATTTACATTGGTTTTATTAGTATTTATTTTTTCAACTATTTGTCTAGATTATTTTCTTAATTTTTTTTCTTAATAATGATTCTTGAAATTATTTATATATATTTTGCTCCTATACTTATGTTAAATACTGATTTCTCTTCTAATAGAACTTGTTTAGTCTTACTTTCTATTAGAATTAGAATTTGTGTTAATATTTTTGAAGCATTTACATTTTTAAGACTAATATTAATAAACCATCTTCATATACACAGTTATTTTGGACAAGATATGCTTTTAAAAATATTAAAGTAGCTTTAATTTTATACATATAAATACATGTTACAAAAATAGGAAAGGAAAATTAAAATTAAAACACAATGTTAGGAATATATTTTTTTTTTATAAACTCATAAGTGTTATTCTTTTTTAATTTTGGTTTGTTACTAAATTATTTTTGGTCATTAAGAGATAAACTGTAGAATTTCTTTTTGCATCCTCAGTAGCAGATTTCATTTTTAGAATATTGTTTTAAATAAGGTTTGATATCTAAAGTAGTATGTTTTTAAAATAGTAAGATTTTTCAACAGTTTATTATTTAATCGTCACTTAATTATACAAATAGGAATAATGTAAAAACTGTATTTTATTTTTTTATATATGTTAAACTTAATAAGTGACTTAATATTGAATAATGTCTATAAAATTAAGCTATTAAGTTAACGAATTATTTTCAATAATTTTTAAGGTTATAATAATAATATTATTTTAAATGGTTTTCAATTAAATTAGATTTTAAATTTAAATATATTTATGTTAAATAACAACGTTTCGGGGCGGCTGTCATAGAGGTAGCGTGGCCGAGTGGTCTAAGGCGCTGGTTTTAGGCACCAGTCCGAAAGGGCGTGGGTTCGAATCCCACCGCTGCCAAATAAAGTTTTGCAATTTTTATTTAAAAATTTCTATTTAAATAGTTTATCGTATTAAATTACGTCAAGTTTCTCTTTTAAAATTTTCGATTAAATTTGTGTTTTCTTTTTACGAATGAAGTAAATCTTTTATGTCATTTGTTTGTTTGATTTTTATCTATATATGTACTTGTATATGGAATATTATTGCAATATTTACAACTGTTTGAGTACTACTATGATTGTGTCGAACTTTTTGTATTATTTGATAGTATTGTACATAATATTTAGGCTCTCAATTTTTTTCTTTAATATGCACCTTATTAGACATTTCCACTTCTTTACACATTTTTTAGACGAGTTTAGTTCCTTATTATAGAATTTTATTTTATATGAGGTTAATGAACCGGCAACCAAATCAATCCGTGACTTATCAAATAATAAGCAACAATAAGTGGTAAACCACTTAAAGGTTTATATGCGGATGTTGATGTAAATGTTGGTGTCATAGAAAATAGTCCGAATAATATCGAATAATTATTAAATGGTTCTATCCGTTTCTTCAGATGTTACTTTTATGGATAAAATTGATAATATTTTCAAATAATATATGTTATTTATTTACACTTAAGTAACTATATTCATAGTTTTTTTATTAGGTATATTGTTTGCGTACAATATATAATATACCTATCAAACCATAATAGCAGAAACTCGATAAATCCAGTTGCTTTTAAACTATTATTTATTTTGATATTTTCGTATAAAATATTTATGTAGCACAAACATATATTGATCAAAAATTGTATACAGTATTATTTTAAAAAAATATCATGTATAGCGTAATAGTGTTTTTGAAAAATTAGTTTCAAGTTGAATATTTATTTTGGAAAATATTTATTACAGAAACATTAGATGTATTTATTGAAAAAAATTATAGTAAAATTATTTTGCTAATGACTATAAAATCGTAATATAAAGTGGATTTTAAAATTTATATTTATTAGTCATAGATATTTTTCATAATGTAATATGATTTTTGTTTGAAAGTCGAAATAAGTTTGAATAATCACTAATAGATTACCAACTTAATTAATTTCTATTTTGTTTTTTAAAACGACTTTCTAATTATTCCAGTATTTTAATTTATTCGTTATAAGTACTAAGCATAATTTAACCTAACCTATAATAATCCATTTATCAGTGCATTGTTTGATAATTGATCTATAGAACACTGTAATATTTCTTAAAGTTATTATGCAAGACGTAGAAATATTTAAAATGAAAATGCTATTTTAAAAAAAAAATTATATTATCTTGGAGTAATGAAATGAGATGTCTAGCTCAAAAAAAAAAAAAGTTAAAAATAATAATATCTGATTAAGAGTAGAGAGAGTAACAAAGCAACACTAGGATCACCGCGTTGTTATTGACGTGTTTTGTGCGTTTAACTAGGTTTCTAATTTTACTTTTCAAAATGGACGTCACTAAACAATCTTGGTGAACGTAGAGTCGTAAAACTAAAATACGTGTTCCTATACGTATCTGAAATCAAATCGAAAATAATTAAATATTATCTCTTGGATATATTTGTATGCGATGCCGTATGGATAGTAAAAGTTTAACATGAACACCCTTGTTGTTCGGTTTCTGTTTTTTTCCCCCGTTTTTATTATAATTACAACATAATAGTGACCGCGTGTGTGTCTATTGGAATATTATGGTAAACAACGTTCGCGTATTCGTCAGGCTTTCTTGATATAAATAAATACATAAATAAAACCTATAATGATTTCTCGCGCTGTGCGTATTACGGGCGCCGCTGATGCAGTTCCGTTGCGGCGGCGAGAGCAACGGGAGGGGTAAACAGGTGTTTCGTCTGGCCGTTCCGCCGCCGCAACAGCAGACCGTGCCGTAGCAGTCGCGAGTGTCAGTCCCCGTCTAGTTACTCGCCGGCCGTGTCGGTGTTGTTAACCGTTTGCACCGTTACCGTGTGTCCGGGGATCGTCTGTGGTGTTTGTCGGTGTCGCAGTGGTGTCACGTGAGTGCTAAGTGTTTTCGTGCGTTCGTGCGTTGTTGTTCGTCCGTGTTAGTCGACGGTGCGCCTCGAACGATATAATATTCCATAATTTGTATTATAATCGTCACTGTACTCTGTAAACGATCGGCCGTTCACGTGTGGTGTACGTACACACACATGGGCGACGGTGGTGTCGAGTGCGCGATATGAACCGGGGCCCTACCGTTGCCCAATCGCTACCCGTCGATCGCTATGCGGGCAACTGTCTAATCAAACCGTCGTACTATTGCGGGACCGGTGGTGTGCATAATGCCGTCTTGGAATCGCCGCAATGTCGGTACGACACGGTCGTCGGGGCAGCGGCTGTCGGATACCATAATCACGGCGGTCAATCGGCCACGTCGTACCAACACTACCAGCAGTTGCAGGATTGGTACGGCCGGACGGCCTATTGGCACCATCATCACCACCACCATCACCACCAGCAACATCACAATCAGCAGCATCATCAAAACAGCGGCGGTGTCGTCGGGGCTGGGCCGCTGGCTGAGAAGGCCAACTTTGCCGCCCATAAACACGGCGTGCCGCTGATACAAGCCGCCAAGTACAATAGGACAAGCGGCAGCGGTGGTGGAGGAACGTGTGGTGGCGGACCCGGGAAAAAGTTTGCGAAAAAAACTACCGCGGAACAGCCGAACAAGAAGAACGATGGCGGCAGCGACGAGAGTTCCGGTGCCGCTTCGGAAAACAGTTTGCCGCGTATAATAAAGCCCCGGAAGCGTAGAAAGAAAGAACGGAAACCCGTGCCGTCTGCGTTAGCCGTGATGCCGCCGCTCGTAGTTGTCGCGCAGGATAGATCGTCGTCGTCGCCCTCACCTCCACCGACCCCGCCGTCGCAGCAACCGCAACAACAACAATCACAACAACTTCAGCGGCAACAGCAACAATTTTCTGCGCAACCATTACAGGAGGACGTCGTCGGTCCTTTCGACACGATCCGACTGTCGGCCGACATCAAAGCCGTTAGCCTGGAGGACGTGTCCACATGCCAGTGCGCTTGCTGTGATCCCGTGGGCAACGTGTGGGACGTGGGACGCCGGTGTTTTTCGCCGTCGCTCACCCGACCCGAGCCGACCCGGAGGAGCTGGAGCGGCGAACCGTCTTCGCCGTCGTCGTCATCGTCGTCCTCATCGTCCTTCTTCAAAACGGCTGCTGAGTACGCGAAACCCGAAGCCGTCGCGCCCACCAGGATCAGGACGCATAGTTTAGAAGTATCGTCCGAGATAGTCACCTCGCATAACGGTCACAGGGACATCGAGATCAAATTTTTCACAATGCCCATTGGTGACCGCTGATGATGATGACATGTTGCCTCGTGTGTCGTCCGGTGATAAAGTTGTCACTTCTGCTGAAGTCCTTGGGATTGCCTCTTCCGAGATGTGATCTTTGATTTTTATATTATTTTGTGTATATTCGTTTTACATGCATATGTAACATATTTCGACGGTGCGTTTTTTCCGCGAAATTCACTTTCCTCTAAAACATCTACGTTTCCCCCTTATTCGATTGTCTCTATATTATAATTTGTTGTACAATTATATTTTATTTTTCGGCATACTTTCACGTGATTAATTTTTTTACAATTTTAGGTCGGTGGTTATTTTTCACTTTGTTTGGCTTTTTATTTTTTGTTTTTATTGTACGGAAGCGTGAGATGTTTTTACGTGTTTTAGTGGTCTCAAAATTAATATTAATACTATTAAGATGACAATAAAATTATTTATGTCATAGGCTTTTTATTTATTGTGTTTGTATTATGATTTCCCGCCGTCAAATCGTTCCTAGGTTATGGTTCGATTTATTTGGAATGTAACTATTTATTGTTTTAGTTTTTTTAGTTGAGATTTTTAAATATTGTAAAATACATTTTTATGCATAGGGTGTTATATGCAACATAAATTTGTTAATAATTCAGATGTACAAATGTGTTAGTGTGTTTAAACACATCGTATATTTTGATAACAATATATGACTTTATGGTAAAATTAAAATTTTGTGTTTTATAGTATATGTTTAACACTTAATATTTACATTTCAAATTGATACTGTGAAAATTTGACTTAACTTTCATTTAGTATTTTTTAAATATTATAACTATTATTTTCTTTAATATAATACTAACTAGATCTTTTAATTTTACTAACGACTGATAATATATATACATTCTTTATTTTTAAGTACATTTTATATATGTGGCAGAAATGTGTATTTATTTTATTTTGATTTTTATCAGTGTCATAAGGTTATTGAATAAAATAGCAAAAATAACAGAATTTATTAAGTTACAAAATCGAGGTTTTATGTGTTAACCTGGTCTTATTTTCACGGTATCATGTGCGTTTGATATGTTATATTTGCCATGGCGTCATATATGGCTGTCGGCTTGTTAACATGAGCCTAATATTTTCTCATGTGATAAATTTAAAATCGAAGTCGTGTTAAATTTACTTTTTGATGTTGATTTTATTTGGGTTTTTATTATTGTAATCGCTTTATTTTTTATTCGGCGGGTTTAAGGTGTATAATTATCTTACTTTAACTAATTATATTTATTTTTTTTAAATTTAAATTACTTTCAGATAAATATTTATCGCATTTACGCAAAAGTTTTTTTTTTTTAAATTGTTATTATTTATTATTTTTAATATATGATTTTATTGTGATTATTTATTTGTATTGTGTATTTAATGTTTATCATTTCCGCCTATTTTAATCATATTTCATTAAAATATTAAAATGTACAATTGTTTACCAATCATATAAAAAATGAATTTGTTGTAAATTTAATGATTTTTGTTTTAGGATATCTAAAGATGATTTATAAATTATTAATGACAAATAAAAAAAACATTGATATGTAATCATTATATTTTTAATGGTACCGCGGGTAATTGATTGACCTATACTTTTTCTAGTTACGTATTTGGTTAGAATAAATATAAAAAAATTATTATTTTTTTAAAACCCACGAGTATTTATTATCAGTTGTTGTCTTTACTGTTAAGTATGTATATTACAGTTTGTTTTTGTGATTGTTTTTGTTTTATTATTTATTGTTACCATACATTTTACATGATTAGGTCACAATAATAGGTCATGTTATATATCATAACATATTGGTATATAAAAATGTTGAAAATGATAACAATACAAAAACATCAATATTATTAAATTATTGTTTGAAATAATTTATTTTTATTTGAGATAATAGAAACAAGACGTGACTTATCTGTTTCGAATGTTTTGTTTGGCATTTTAAATGTAAGTTTATTAAAAAATAATTATTGTTTTAGCTAATTGAAAGTGTGTAGTTGCGAGAAATTTGAATTTATACGAATAGCGTTTTGAAAATTTAACGTATGTTGAATTCTGAAAATAATTGATTAATATTATAGAGTTATATTCTTGCATGGTTTTAACTATTAGAATCGCTCTGACGAATTAATTTTCATGAAATTGTTTCCTGGTTAACTATTAATGTTTTTAAGAAGCGCAAAACGAAAATATTTACGTTAATATCCATTTGTCTACACAGTGGTTTGTTTTTTTTTTGTTCTTCATATAAACAGATTAAAATCAGTATATATATATATATATATATATATATATATATATATATATATATATATATATATATATATATAAATTCGTATCGTGTGCTTACAGTTGTCATGTATGAATAATTTTTGTGTTATATACTTTCCACGTATATTATTCCCATTACCGTAGCATTATGTGTATCGTGGGCTATTCGCCGTTACGGTTGTGTATGTTATATACGTGTGTGTGCTTTCGACCCACACGTTATCGTTTTTAAATTGTAAAAAACTACTGCTGAAAATGTGACAGCTGATATTCTATATTTAAATTGTAAATTTAACTATGGTACATTATAAGTAACATAAATAATAACAAAGTATTTTATACTTTTGTATGGTTTTAATTGAGTAAATATCCAGGTATAATATACTATTATTAATTATTATACTATACAAACCTATTACGGAAGTTTTAGTTCTTATTAAGTACTTAGTTCATAAACATTCGAAATTGTGCGCAGTAAACGATTCTTGTTATCGTATGTACTGTAATTTTTTAACACAAATTGTGTTGTAGTTATGTATAATAATAGTTTTACCATAATAACTTATCTGGGAGGGACAGACGATAATGGTAACATTGCAGGTGGTCTACCTAAGTGTAGTTTTTTAGTTTCGTTAAAAATAAAATACACACCTGTGAAACTACTTTCCTAGGGGGGACGTAAAAAAGTGTTGTACGTAACAAAAGGTGTTCCCTGCTGTAGATCAGACGTCTGGTACTTTTTTTACGTGGTACTTACAGCAATTTGGGGTGAAAACCGGTTTTTTTGGTGTCTTCTCTCTTCGTACATATATTACGCATATGACCGGTTTCAGCAGGGTCGATATATTTTGGTTAAATTAATTTTGACTGTACAATATGTATGCTGTGTACGCACTCACATCACACATCTCCCCTATCATATGTGCGATCTGTATAACATATTCAAGGTAATTCTTTTTTGTGTTATGAGTTTATTTTGTATTCATTTTTAAACGTTATGTAATAGTATACGCCGCTGTCTTATTGTGTTACTTTTTGTATTTTGTTACTGTCGTTACATGTTAAAACGTCATTTCATCAATGTGGCTTTCTTTGTTATTTTCCGGAGTATTCTATCGACGATTCGAAGGTTTTTGTTCGTACTCATATAGTTCGGCCGAATAGCCGCGCTATACTTAAATTTTCTTATATTTATTAGTATAATTTTAATGAACGCGTATTTTCTAAGCGATTTGTTCTCTTTGTACATACGTACAAAATTAACAGCACAGATTTTCTGAAAAGTATTATCGATTAAAACCTCTTGTTTGCGTCGCATGTACCGTAAACTAGCGATAACGTTTTGTTATTGACTTGTATTATACATGTAACATTATTATACATATTTAAGGTAAAATCCTTGACAACAATAAGTACCCGCTGTTCGGTATTTTAAGTTTTTTTTTGTCATCGTCATCATTTGCCAAAAGTGTAGTTATGAGCTTATGTAAAAAAAATAATTTTACAACAAAACGTGCGTAAAAAAAAAACGAAATTGGCATGAAGGTCGATCACGTATATAGCGTATGTATGATGTCGAACAAACAAAAGCTCTTTTTTCGGCCGTTGTCCTCTCCTCTTGCGGTTCGTGCCATGAATCCACAACAACTATATACCTCATATGAATAGTCGATGTTTTGTTGTCATGTTATATATTTTACAACGAAAAATAGATTCGTCTTTAATCCGACCTCTGGTCGTTCAAGGCCAACACAGTTGGTGGTTACAAACAAATACACCTATTGTTTAAATTGGAGCTAATCCGTGTGCACTCGCGTGCTCAGGCAACAGTGTACCGTGTGTATGTATGCATATATTATATTTGTATTGTATACATGATAACAATATTCGTATGGTGAACGCTGCGTGACGTAAGCCGTTGTCCTGGAATAATATACGCTTGTGTAGATAGCACATAAGCACCTATGTTAGCTTCAAAGTTCCTACCCGTCCAGCTAGTTAAACTGCCCCTTTTTCTATACTTTTCGTTTACTTACTTTCAAATTCTTTTTTTTCCCGATTATTGAAATTTGTCAATGAGGATTGATTTCTTTAAGTCTAACTACCTTATCCACTTTAAGCCATGTTTTAAATTGTAATGTTTTGTTTCATTGTTTAAGCTTGTAAATATAAATATATTTATATTTATATTTTTATTTTACTGTATTTCATGTAAAAAACAAAATAAATAGTTTTCTTATACTTGGGCCTTTGTCCGTACCATTATTTTCAACAATATATAATTAAATACATTTATATACACATAGGTGGAAAGTAACATATCATGCATTTTGAAAGGAATAGGTATAAAGTTTTTTGTTTTTTGTTTTTTTCGTCCGCTGAATTTCCGTGATGGTACATAATTTTCATCGGATTTCAGAATAGTAATAATAAAACATTTTATCTTTTTCCTTATATTATCAAATATAACTAGTGTTTAATATTATACCTATATATAAAGACATTCGTCGTGTTTTATACGCTTATTGCGCCATCGTAGTATTTTATCAAACGAACGCGTTATAATAATAATAATAATAATAATAAGTGCTCTGTGTTTTAAATGTACTTTTAAATCTTTTAAACATTTATTAATACGTTTTAATATTTTTATTTAAACTATGATATTTGTCTACGTGAGTAATTGTTACTGATGTGAATAAAATTTTATTACGTACTTTCTAATATCATGGTAAACACTGCACTTATTGTGCTGTACAGAGTACGTCGTAATGCACATCATTTTAGACCCTGGTACGTACAGTTGTTTTCTCTCGGGTATCCTTTGACCTGTTTCTGTGCTCAGTGGATATCTGTCACTAAGCGAGCGACATTAGTAATTATTCGACACGAGCGTGTGCATCTAAAAAAAAAAAGACACAGTTTATCATGCTTGTTGTTTGATTGTGTGTATTGTAAAATGTAAGGAAGTGCATCGTAAAAAATCTCATATAAGAAGTACACACGGGGTAATATATATATATATATTATAAGAGTGCGCGCGCGTGTGTACTTGTTTTTTACAGGTGCGCACCCATTGGTTTTGCTCGATGAGTTCGTTAGCTCACGATTTTTGTCCGACAAGAAATTTATTGTTGCACGGTTAAAATTTTATCGCTACTGTCGACCGTAAATCACACGTACGCTACATATTGTATGTGTACTTATAATATTACACCGTGGATATATGCGTAAAGTAGTGCTCAAGACGTACGTTTACTGCGTCGTCGAGACCTCAATTACCATGCGGGGAATATTAAAACTCGTTTCATCACCAAATGTATTGTTCGCTATTAGGAGAGAATAGAGCACACTATGTATAAGTATGTATACTTATACCTATTTAATATATTTTTGATGAAATGTTTGCAAAAAAAAAAGTCCAAAGAAAATGTCTACTAACAGAAATGTTATCGTATTTATTTTTTTATATATTATTATTGTGTTTATGTATATAGCATGTCGGAGGACTTAACTCAAACGAGATTAATGCATTTTGAGAGGGGCACTAATGCCAACTCTGTTGCAAAACACAATTACAGTGTCAACGAAATTATATTTCTCGAATTCATGAAATACAATTATTATATATATATATATATATGTATTATATTGAATATAAATCGCAGGAAATCCGTACGTGTTTGCGGTTTTACAATCAAATCTAGTCCGTCGGTTATCCAAGTGCCGCCGATCTCCTCTTATACCGTGAATTTTTTAGTTGGAGGTACCTCAACATTATAATGGTATTGTTGGCAGTGGCAGCAGCGGTACCGCCACGATAATAACGATAATTATATGGTAAAAAACGCGGTCAGTGGTAAATGGTTGTATATACTAACTGACGGTGCTGTACAATATTTCTTTTCGGTTTTGTCCGAAAACGTGTCTTGGACGTTTATCGTGCTTTTTTATTTTTTATTTATCACGATTTTATTCGGAAATCCTATTATATTGAATTTCTATTGCAGTCAATTTGCACAAATATATTCCAGAATATCAAATGTTTACATTTTCTCTGCAGCATACACCCACTACAAAAACTCGTTTTTTTGTGTCGTATTGGTTCTTCTTTGCATATACTGGTTTGAAGCTGAAATCGAACCAGGATGTTCCGAATTTCTTCACTGTGAACATATTTTTTGTGTTTAATGTGTACAGTGATGAATAGAGGAATAATAAATTCATTTTATTTTTTTTATCTTAGAAGTAGGTCCCACGATGATTTTCATTATTCGTATTCTAGTCTATATGTTTTAACGATGTTCACTACAGCTCTTTGGACATTTTTATATTCCTTTATACGTCTATATGTTTATTACATTTATTTTGTTAATTTTCAATTAGTTTCGTACTTTCTAAAGTCGTTTTGCTTTGTTAAAAGTTATCGTTAAACTTTTTAATGTAGTAATTACAGTTATCATTGTGTAGTATAATGTTTTGAAATTTAAAACAAAATACGTTGACAGTATAGAATGATAAAACTAAGAATCGCGATGTATGATTAGAAATTTTACATGAATCAGTTATTTAGTATATATTTTAGAATTTATGACTAATAGGACTACATTATTAGTTGAGTCTTTTTTTATCGATCATTTAAAAATATCAATCTTTCATCGATTGTAGAGTAGATTTATTATATATTCTTCACGTGTCACCAATTTTAATTTTTGATATTCATATTTATACAAATTTTCTTATTGTTTTTTAATGTTTTTTTTTAAATCTGTTACAATATAAAATAACAAGAATAATTGATGAAAATTAATTGATATTGATAGTATATAATGTGTTGCATTTCACTAGTACGTATTTTTATTTTATATTATTTCGCCATTAGACGACAACCGATAGTCAATATATACGTAAGTTATGGTTCTTATAATATTCTATAATGTGCAACAACTATGTAGACGCGGAATAGATGAAGGTAAAGATAGTATTTACGATGATACGTTGCGTTGCCGACAATAGGCAATAACGTCTCAATTGAATGAAAATTTGTCCGTGAACAAAAATAAATATATGTCATAGACACAGATATTCGCGAGTTGAGAGAAAAAATATGAAAAATCGTTGGTGTCACGGCCAATTCGGGATGTAACAACAACCTCTGAAGTCAAAACGTGTATTGTTCGTTTCCGTCGGTATTGTACACCAGATGAACTGGGCCAAGTAGACTGTGCGGCCCAATTCGTCGGCAGACCATGAAAACCACCACAGCCTCTTGATCGATCTCATCGCATCGATGATAGTTTTACTTCTTGGGTCGGCCGTCGCCGTTAGTTACAGATCATCAAAGTGTGTAGGTTTCTTTATTATTATTTTTTTATGGTTTTTGATTATCATGATGGGATTTATTTGTTTTCTTTCTTTTTCTTTCTCTCTTTCTGTGAAAACTATGTATATGTATATAATTTAAAAGTTTACATTTCGAAATTGTAAAACGAAGTGAAAGAGAGGATTTAAAATGTATAAGATAATTGGATGGTTATTTATCGAGAAAGTTAAATAATAGTATCTCCTAGAGTATCCTAGTATCCTAGAGAGGTATTGAAAAACAGTCGACTAAACACTTTTATTGTAAATTTACTCTTAGTCCGATACTATTGTAGTGTAACATTTGAAATTTATTACTGGCTAAACAGATGGGAAAAGGTAATACTATACGAGGTTGATGTATCGCTTGATCTCATCGTTAAACAACACTAATGAGTCG
The DNA here is from genome assembly GCA_034509805.1 of Sipha maydis. Lineage (NCBI taxonomy): Eukaryota > Metazoa > Arthropoda > Insecta > Hemiptera > Aphididae > Sipha > Sipha maydis. The sequence continues at coordinate 59,271 of JASXSY010002329.1, read as the reverse complement.
ATCGTAAATCGAGCGCGCGTTCCCTATTTATTTTATGTGTATTATATAATAATACATATACATTATACATGTATGAATACAATAATTATTGTAAGAATAATAATAATACACGTGTGTATAAATTTGCAATGGTTAACTTTTTAAAAAAGGGTAATAGACTGGAAAACTCAGTTAAAAATACCATTTAAAATGGGACCGACGGTACCAAATAAATATTGTGCTTTTTCCAAAATGTGACTACATTTAAGTTAAAAAATGATGAAATAGATAATTGATGACAATATCTATTTTTTTGACAACATATTAATACCATACGAGACAAATTTTCATTTTAGGAATTTATACGTTCAAATATATAAATACATAGCATTATATTACTGACATTAATTTTAAGATGTGATATTTTTAACCCTTAATGACAGAATGTAGGTTCTATTTTCAATAAAAAAAATTGTATAAAATAATTTTTCTATGCCTGCGAGAGTTATTTCAAATTTTCCCATTTTTTGGAAGACCTTGTATATTATTATTACATTAGTTTATCGCAAACCGTATTTAGTCTGAAAATGACTCAGGTAATATATCTGTTCATGTACACTTTTGTAATTCACGAGGCTCATAATAATAATCTTATCGATTGCTTTGGTTGAATAAACGTCGACGTCATGTGTTGTGAGTGGCGGCGGCGAATACGTGTGGGACGATGTAGATGGCCGGTTTCTTTGTGCGCGCGTTTCGTCGTTTAAAAGATGATCCGTACTCTTATGTGCCGCGTCGTCGCTGCTGTTACAATTTAGAAAGTAGACGGCTTTCACATCCGTGCCTCGCGCTCGCATACGTGTGTAAGTACCCCCGCAATACTCTGTAGTTTATGACTACGTTATTATAAAAACCATTCCAAAGACAATTTTTTCTCTCTATTTTTTACCTCGCCTTTCTCGCATTTCGGCCGTCAATTGTGTTTTGGTTTTAGTTGGTTTTAATTCCCTTTTTATTCTCATACATACATTATTATTATGGTTCGCGTTCTGTATTATTTTTTATGTGTATTCACACGTGTTTTTTTGTCACCGTTTCATTTTTTCGATTTTTAATCTTTACGCACCATTATTACGAGATCGACGGTTTAACATAATATGTATACCTATAAAAGTTTTATCAAGGACAACATTTCTTCGTTACTACAAATATGGCAATGATGTATATTTAACCTTCTTTTCATTAAATAATCGAAGGTTTAATAGAGATAAATGCCTAAATGTATTTATTTTTTTTCAAAACCCGTACAAGAGACCAATAACTTCGATAATGTGTAACTTAATCGGGTCTAGGTTGTGTGTCGTTTTGTGATAGAAATCGGTTCTGTTGTATTGTGTGATGTCGTTTAAGAAACGTAAATATATGGAGAAAAAAATATTGTATCACAAGGGGAGTCCTCCTCCTATCCACTGCGAATCAACCTGCTTGCCGCTATTCCAATGTAACACTATATACATATATTAGTGTGTATAGTGGTAATAGTAGTAGTAGTGAATGGTTTACGTTTTGTGTGTAGTAAAATACGAGTACGATGGTAGTAGTAGTCATGTATACGTTTCACCTGATCTACAAGACGGCGTTGTCCTACTGACCTTCATACCGGTCGTCTCGCCCCCTCCTTTTAATTAATCGGTCCAAAAGTGACCGATTCTAGAAAATAATGATATTAACTGCTGTTGCTGGCTGTTTCTACTACATCTATTAGGTTTCTTCTTTTCCTTTCTTTGTTTTTTAAATCCTATTTTTTTTACTATAATTTTTCTTTTTAATTAAGCGTTTAAATAAAATTGTTGACTAAATGAATGTATTTTTTTTTATATTATCGTTTTTTGACAAATATCATGACATTGATTTCCAATTGATTTTTTTTTTCTAACCTTAACAAATCTTTTAAGGTAAGGTTATAAAGAGGTGTCTCATCATTAGTTTACATATTTGGGTCTTAAATAATAATAATAAAAATTAGGCTAGGTTCTGGTTTATTTTATAATAACTAATATAAATAACCGTATACTAGTATATTTTTTATAAATTTTTAGTTTGTATTACCTATACCAGGGGTCGGCAACCTGTGGCTCGTGAGCCACATGTGGCTCTTTCGGTCTAAAGTTACGGCTCCCCAGCTACATACACAAAAATTAATATTTTATGTTCAAAAACAATATTTTATGATATAAAAAAGTATATTATTTTTGTTGCTTTTGGAAATATGAAATAATACATAACAAAAATAATTTGATATGGCCCGCATGGAGTACAGTCTATCGTTGTAAAACAAAGACCTGTGGAGTGACAAGTTCATAGAACTCAAGAGTAAGTTGGAAGAATTGGAGGTTCAGAAATGCATGCACGTCGCGCAGAACAAGTGGACAGCTCTAAAAGAAATGCCGAGAGTAGAGGAATTTATATTCGAAGCCTGGAATAGTCTTCCAGAATACTACAGCGAGGTGAAAAAGTTGGCATTTGGAGTGCTGGCAATTTTTGGATCAAATTATTCGTGTGAGCAAGCGTTCTCTTGCATGAATACAATAAAAAACAAAGTAAGAAGCCAACTAACAAATAAAAATCTAGAGTCGTGCTTGAAACTCAAAACAACAAGTTATGAGCCAAATTTAAAAGAACTTTCAAAAGACAAGCAAAGCCAATGCTCCCATTGATGTATTTTATTATAAATGTATTATATTATTATAATTAATTTTATTATTATTATGTCTATTAGAATTTAAAAATAAAATTATATTAAAAAAATTACGAAAATTTTTAGTGGCTCTTTAAAATCAGGAAAATGTTGTATATTGTAACTTTTGGCTCTTCCGTCAAAAAAGGTTGCCGACCCCTGACCTTTACAATTGTGTAAAGTTGCAGCATTGATTTATCGTTTAAATTGTCATTTCAAGTTTTAGGTTTACGATATTTTTACAGTGTAAACTTGGAAAATTAAAACAGTTCGTATGAAAATAAACCAAGTTACAATGTAGTACATTTCTTGTCACTTTCTAATTCTTAATTATTTTAGAAAAATATTAACGTACAATATAATTTTCTTTTTGATTAAAAAGATATAAAGTATATGTATACTTTTATATGACATTTGTGATTTGAAGGCTTGACCAAGGAAGCTGCAAAATCTAATCTAGAATTTGCTTGAGTTTGTTTGATTTATTTACAGAAGGTCCCTTGGTCATTTAATATAATACTTTTAAACAAATTTATATATATATAACCCACTTATCAAAATATTTTAAAACGCTATGAGATGTTTATTCTTGAAATTAATTATTATTTTTCAAATTTTAAAGTTATTTTAACAGAGGGAAACGTTGTTTATAGAAAGATATATACTTGGATAGTAATTTTCAATTTTTTCTCTAATTAAAATAGTTTCCTTTTCAAATTTGTTTTGATTTAAATGTTATTTTTTTTTTTTTAGACTTGTGTTTTATTTCCATTTTGCAGCTTTTGCATATTTTGACTATTGTAATTATATTGAGAAAGTTATTGTAGCTTAAGTTATACTAAATAGACCTCTTTTCAGGTGAATATCGCGATATTTTCCGTTTAGGTAGTGTATTAGTCTGGGCTATGTTATGATTTTGAAACAGGTTGACAAACCTATTCCTCAGGGGCTTAGGCGATTGACTGGAACTCCTAATATGACGATAGTGTATTATGCGTTTGTATAATACCACATTATTGTTGCTTGATGTTGGCAGAACTAAGGGTTAAACTGACAATAGGCACTATAAATAGTAAAAACATATGTTTGCATTTTGATAAAATCTGAGTTGATTTTCATATTACACCAATGAGAACATTGTTAAAAATAATTGGGATTCGTGAACTCTTGAAATCCTTAAAATATTTGAAAAAAAATAAATTATTCAATTGAATTATGATATTGATAAAATTATGAATAAGACCATTTCAAGATTGGTACTGTACGTTTTTCCTAATTAGTTTTTGAAGTATGATAATTTGTCTTATGCTATTGGGATTTAATTAAATAATTAATTTAGCATAATATATAGTTAAAATTCTAAAAGTAATTATACTAACTTTGTTGTACATTAAATTAAATCCAAATTATTATTTTTATTACAGTTTATTTAAATTTGAATTTGTTCATTATGTACTCATTGTTGAGATATGCACCAACTCATCGGCTTGGTACTATATACAAAATAGTAATACAAATTCGAAAGTACCTAATTTATGTTACTAATGAAATTAGGTCCTTTTAAAAAATGTTACTTACAAGCAGACAAATAATAATGTACGATGTTAACGATGTTAGTTAAATTAATAATACTATTTTTATGTATTATGTATTGCTGTATAAATTATCTTTTGATCTATGTTTACATTTTACCGATTAAGGTTTATTATTTATTTTTAAATAATCAATTTTTTTTTTTGATTATCAAATCTTATTATAATTAGAAATATACATTTTTGCTGGGTTTCGATAGGCATCAATTTGCTATAGTTTCGAAAATTTTCAATTAAACTCCGCAGTACTTGTTTTAATCATAAACAAGTTTTAACTCGTTTGTCGGGTTGCTTACTTAGAAGTTAGTTGTAGTCGATAGTTAGGTCACGATAAAATATTTTCTCGAGTGTAATGCATTTTCCTAGAATAAACTGGACAATACGCGTTATTAGTGGCTAATTACTAATTAGTTTTATAACTGTTACTTATGGTTTATGGATTATGGTATTTTACAACTACATTATAACTCAATTTATCGGTTATTTTACCATTTAGAAACAATCAGACTTGTATTTTTATTAATCTTATTATTCCTTAATCAATTTTTGTAGCTCTTTATAGTTGAATGTTATAAAAGTTCAACAGTCATTCTGTGGATTATTAGATTATACGAGTAGACTTAATCTGGTTATATTTTTGGACTGCCGATATTCGCAAATTAAACGTTTCTAAACGGCAAAAAAAAAAAATGTATGTGTTAGTCTTTGAGATTAAAAACATCACGGATTTATATATTATTTATGCATGTTAGATATTTATTGTAAAAGCTAATTGTTTTATTAATTGAAGTATAAGATTACAAATTAAATATTGAATCTATTAAAAAAACACGTTTAAGTGCTTTATTATATTATAACTTTGGCTTACAATTATACATTATTTCAGTTGGAATACATTCAATGTATACATTTAAATTGGTCATGGTCAATCAGTAGATCAAAAATCGTTGAAGATAAATGTACATTTTATGAACAATTTTCTTTTTATAAAATTTTGAGGACGTCTACAGTCTACATATATTATATGTTAATACGGAAATATATCTCAAATTTAATTTGCACGTTATTATTTTGCAAATATTGTTGATATGAATAAATATAGTTATTTATTACACGTTCTGTGTAAATTAAAGTATGATTAATGTTATATTGTACATCATATTATAATATAAGTGTATTACAAAGTGATTGTTTGACAATATTCCAATAGAATTACATTACTACAAAAAACAACTGTCAAATGAAACAATTGTTATTCTCAATGTTTAGACGGTCGTAGTCTTGTACATTGCACCACCACCATATCCATCATAACTAATATTTCTGAATTTTAGACTGTATAACTATGTGATCATGAAGCTTGCGTATGTATGTTTATTATATGTGTGGTCGATTATTACCTCTATATAATACAGCGGACGTTATTTGCAAGTTGAAAATATCGTTTATTGCGTATAATCGTATATTATAAAATGACGACAAATAACCTATGATATCGCGCTAGTATGTAACCATGATCCATCTATATAGATATATAGTAATATTATGGGATTATATTAGTATTCACGCTTGTGAGGGAGCGATGCAATATAGTCGAATCCCACAGGTCAATATGCCCTGTCGACACTATTGCTGTACCTTGTCGTATATATATTATATAATTACGTCAATTGATTGTCTATGTATGATATTCCGTGTGCATATATATTGTATATAATATTATGTGTGATGGTGTGTATGTGTATACTACGAAACGCGTTCGTGTTTGCATTTCGTTTGTCATTCGTTGATCCTCTCATGATGTGATGTAATTCGACGGCGTATACGTACTTCATATACATATATAATATAATGTATGTAAGTAGACGCGTTTGCTTGATTGCTTTATATCACTGCGAGATAATAATAATAAGTATTAGGTATAGATAGTGTATATTATTATTATTATTATTATTGTATTCGACGAGTTGTTGACCGACTCAGCCTTGTATAGTAGCGACTGTAGCAATTTCTGTGATGGTGTAAGTATATGTATTATAAATATATATTTCCACTGTCGGCTTGGGTAAGCCGAAAATTCGAAACGGTCGTAATGTCTTTACTTGTACATTATTATTCGGCTAGATGGTAGAAATCGTATTGCTACTGCCGTCGAGAAAGTCAACAACTTATTATTGATGTGGTGAGAAAAATTAATATTAAGAAAATCAATATTTGCCATCGTTTATTATTGTCTTTTGTGTAGTTTTTATTAATATCGCGTTTTGAATTAAGAATTATAAAACTAAATTAAAGTTTAATATGATGGTTCTGCATGATCGGTTACTTTTGAAAATAATAAAAATACTATGGATTTAAGATTTTAAACTAAAAATTGTTTGTAATATTTTTTGTTTTTATCCGCGGGTGTAATTATTATTATGTTAGTTCAACAAATGATTATTGTATAAGTAGTTAATTATATTAATGAAAAAAAAATGTATTATAATTTTTAGAATTTTTACTAATGATTAGTATAAATGTTATATGTTGTTATTTAAAAAACGTATGTATTTAAGTGGTATTCTATAACTAGTTAAGCTGTAGACTTAAAGGATAAATATTTATACTGCAGAAATGTTGATTATATTTTGTATATGAAATTGTACTTTAAGATCGTATTCACAAATATTTTTCAGTTAATTTTTTTAATTCCAAAACCATAGTGTGTTGATGTTTTTTGTTATTTATTATCGACTTAGATTTAGATACGTTATCGCTGTCTGTGTTTGATAGTCAAATCACAGAATAGACTAAATTTAGTCTATTCTGTGGTGAAATCAACTATAATTATAATCTACTAATAATAATTTATCGATCGAGGTTGTCGTCAATGATCCGGCATAAAATCAATATTCGATTAGAAACGTTATCGGTTATCGTTTATATAGTCCGTTAGCGCGTTATTGTTCACGGAAATTTGTGGGAGATGCCTAATGGGAAATGGCATTGCTTTTTTACAGTAGTCGTGTGTTACACCTATATTACCTATATTCCATCGAATTCTCATTATTGTCAAAACTTTGAAACAAGCGGAAAAAACAAAGCAAAATAATAATATTAATAATAATAGTAATAACAAAAAGAGATCTTGTGGGCCACCTATTAATTTAATAGACTTCTCTTGGAAGAAATATTATTTTGCGAGCATGTGTGCAAGTATTTATAATATACTAGTATTCAATAAATATATTATGTTGCTGAGAAATACGTATTATTGTTGTGTTGTCTCGGGTGTACACTTTCATTTTTTTTCACCGCTTTCCACATTAAATCTGTTTATTTCTCTACGTGCGTATACTTTATATATATATGTGTGTGTGTGTATTTTTCCTGTATTTATTTTTGTATTTTAAATATAAAAATTCGTAGTTGGTACATTGATATTATTATTGTTTTTTATTGTGGTAAGAGGTATACACACGGTACACAACCCGTATGCATATATTAAGTATATGGTCCGAATATGGTGAAAGAACGACTGCTACGGCGGTTGTAGTACGGGGCAGGATGCGAAGGTCAATCGTCTCGGGACGAAGGACCTGCGTATCACGAATATTGCACTCACATGCACGCACTCATTCTGCAGATCATGTGGCTTCATCATGTCGACTTTAACTGCGTCTGGACGGGTGTTAAACGCGCGCGCACCGTAAATATTCATATACGGCCACGATTTGTCGCCGTGTGCCTGAGATGGCAGAGATTGTGTGTCGAAATTGATGCACTTTAATTTTTTTCAATCTATAGGATCGTTTTTGCGTTGACCCAAATGTATACGTTTGTGTAATATGTACACAAACACACTTTATGTTTAATTATACGTATTCGTATATGTGTTCGTGTATGAGCTTATTAATAGTATGTGTATAATCGTTTTGGTGAGTGTGTGTGCAAACTTTGTACGCTCGTGGTGTATGTATTTATATGCACGTACATGTATTATTTATGTACTTGCCGCTGCAGCAGTAGAGCGTGTTATGTGTAGGCGCGCGTGCGTGCGTATGTTCACGTTCGGTTTTCACTATCGGAGAAAGTGTTTTTTTCTTCTTTTTCTGTTTTTTTTTTTCTGGTGAAACGAGTACGATTTTATAAAATTATTATTACTACTTTTTTCCTTCTGACCCCAATATGACTCGACAGCTCACCTCTTCTTTCCCATCCCGTTACCATCTAACACCCTCATATGTATGTGTTTGTTTCTCGCCAGTGAAAGCACCTTTACTCGCGTATAGAGCAATATATAAAAAAATTCGTTTGTTTCGAGACAAGCGATATCGATCAATGACTCCACGTTATCGATGTGATTGGTGTGCAATGAGTGTGTAATCATTCTCGTCGTGTCTTCGTACACTGCAGTCAAGGGATGGCGTAATATGACACCATGGTACATTGTACACCGACTGTCGCCGCAGGAAAACATTGCTTATAATAAAAGATTCTCGAGTATAACCACAACCGAAGCTTTTGACCCTGGTCGTGATCTTTGTTCTCTTTTATAAGTACACATCATATACGATCGGCTTCCGCGTCGTAGAACTAAGTAAAATTAAAAACTATGACTGGGTGGTGTGTATTATTGTGTATTATTATGTTGCGTGTGCGGGTGTGTGGTTGATAATGACGAGACCTACGCGATCGCCCACATTGAATGTGTATATAGAGACGCCTTCGAAAACAATAACAATCGGAGCACACAAGTTCAGCGAACCCAAACAACATATCGTATTAGGGTTCGGCCGTGTGTTGGTTATACACATAATATATATGTATATTTAGTATAATATAATATGTATATATTATAATGCATGTTGAAGTATTTGTTATGAACGTGGTGTTCAAAAGGCGGAAATGCGTTTTTGTTTTGTGCGCTCGACAAAACTACATCGGTAAAGACGGATATTGTGAAACATAATAGCGCGATAACATTGTGTATTTGATATGTGTTGGAGTTGCGATGACGATGTCAACGAGACGATTCGACACCACAGTACTTTCGATTCTATTAGTGGATATACCTCCCGTATACATATAATTAACTCCGTAGACGTTGCGCGATGTATGTATTTAACTACTGCGCTATGGAAATATTAATTAGTATGTTGGACATGCTTAGAACATAGTAGTAGCTATGTATAGGCACGTGACTTATGTAAGGAGGCCCTCTTTCGACTTAAACGTCGTAATGTACCTAAACCTAACCTAAATGGATCGTATTTTAGACTGAAACCATTGGAGAAACTACCGTAATATTTACGATTGAGAAACTTTTGCTTTTTTCTAATTTCGGACTTTCGCTCAATAAACTTTTCAGACCATTAGTGACTGTTCCCACACGTATAAAAGTATAGTATAGTGGTTATTAATTATGAACATGATATACGTTTCTACTTGTTAAGAGTTGGCTTGAAATGAAGTTCATTTTAGAACCTTGTCTCGGATTAGTTGTAGACAGACATATTTTTCACTGAAATTAATATTCATGGATTCTCTTGTTAAGTATACTCATATTAATACAATAAGATCTTATTGAGAGACACTCACTGGCATAAAGTCCACGATTTTAAGTAGCATAAGCGTTAGTTGTAGTTTTAAAATATCACTGTGTCTGTATACTTAGCATTTTAAATATATATCTAATGAGATTAAAGTAGAGAATTATCACTTTATTTTTATTCTGTGTATTTTTATTTGGTATATTTCAATATCTATATGAATTTTAAAGTTAATTTAGTGCTTTTTTACATTATATGAGTGTTAATTTTAAAGTTTAAAATTTTTCAATTTTACTATTTTAAGTTTTTACTAATATCTCTCAATTTCATAAATGAGATTTCTGCAATCATCGTGTTAGATATTTTTATTTTATATTATAGTTGAAAAATTATTAAACTTTATTTTTATTAATAAGGTTTACGTAAAAATAAAACAATCATCTAAGAACAATATGAGTAAATGATAATTTCTATTATTCAATAAAGTATTATGTTGATGGGTATTTAATGTATTACTTCATTAATTAGTTTCACTACAATCGTATTGAAAATTATAATCTTAAAATTACTACCTATGAATATTACTTTTATTTATTACAAAATAAGTTTTATTATGTTTGATCCTTCACATTTAGAATTTGATTTATTGTGTAGTTTTAAAAATGCTATAGTTATATAATTTATGATGTATGTTAAAATTTCACAAAATTTTATTTTTTCAGTGGTAATATATGCCTTTATTTTTTATTAGTTTTTCTCTTAAATATCAAACGTAGTATGATTGGTTTATTATGTTAAATTTAAATTTTTTTCCTGTTTAAATCGACGACGATCCCGAAACTATTTCTCAAATTGCTTCGGGGAAAATTGCATTTTACTTAAATTGTTTAATATTTGCTGACTGTTAAATCATATTAATAGGAATTTACTTACTGTATATATATTCTCATTAAGGTTACTTTGAGATTAATTTTTAGATATATCTTTATTTATATTTAATGTATTATATATTTTATAATATTGATCATTATGTAAATATAATATTAATTGATTACAATTGTATGTATTATATCTGAGTTACATTTGAAAGAAAAATAATTTACTATAATTAATTAATTATCTTTATATAAATTCAACAAATGTACTTAAAGTTATTAAAGTAAAATATTGCTATAATAACTTTAAGTACCTATTAAAATAAAAATTATTAAAATATTACTAGAGTTAAAACTAAAAAAACATTTAAAATAACCTTAAGAAACAATAATACACAACATATATATGTTTATAGTTATGTTCTATTTTATTCAAATTATGTTGTTTTAAATGTAATCGTAAGCTTATGTGTCTCATAACAGTATACTCATCCGTTGTTTGTAAAACACAAAATCTAGTTTGATACGGATATTAAATCGTTCGTTTGATAAATGTGAATGAAAACATGACAGTTGAAGTCGTCTTAATATTTTTTCTAACGGAAAACATTATTTTGGTGTTCTACGAAACCTATAATATGGACTTGTGGTTAAGTTTACACCATCGACATCTGTCAATACCCATATGCATCTAAAGTAGACACCTATAGCATTGCACTGTGTTGAAATTACACTTCGTGAACATCCGGGTTAATGGTGCCATTGTTCCATTGAAAAATCTTTTATGATTATAATAATTGTTTCCAATTACTGTTTAAAATTTGTATGTTTTACAAGAGTTATTATCGTGTATACGACGTGAGTATAAAATCACATATGTTCATGCAGCCTCAGCGGTGGTGGCGTATGTCTAATAAATTAATAATTCATCTATAATTCGGTCTTCATTATCGTCTTTGTCACGAAAAGCACGAAGGTGCATTGTTCTTCTGGTGGATCTTATGTGTTGATCGTGTTGACATTGTCGAAACAAATAGAAATTTTCTTGTTTTGATGCTCGTGGAGGATAGCGATCAAACATGTCTATATATACATTGTATATATATCAAACAACATTAAATGTGGAGCAAACTGCTATAATGATTCAGTTTGACTTTCTCATTATAATTCGCCTACTTTCACTCACTTCTCCGTTTTGATTTGACAATAGCTGGAAATATTTCTCGTTTTACCAATGGTTCCCGAATTAATAGCAGTGACATTTATAATGTCCATTATAAACACATCATACAAGTTGTATATGAAGACGTGATTCACATTCATTTTCACGTCTAATTTGTCAATAAAATCTCTATTATTTGTCATGAAGAAGTATTGGGAATAAAACGAAATAGAGATTGAAAATTATTGATGGTGTTTTTAAACAAAACTAATCCACAAAAGAAAATTAATTTTTAGAAATTATTTGTTATCTCGCTAGTTTTAATTAGAAAAAATCACCGTTATAAGTTTTTAGTTTAGTAAAATTTCTTCTGTTAGAGTGATCATATTATTATTTCCACATTAACAACAATTTCAAGTCAGTCCAAAGGAAAGTACATATTAGCAATTATTTCAAATTTCTGTACTGTTTTTTTTTTTTTTTTTTATTAGAGGACCATTTTGATTGACCAATTACTTTGGAGGACAAAATTATAATTTAATTCGCCTCACTTTCTATAATAAGAATTGGATCAATTTCTCATAACTCACGCATATATATATTTTATAAACATACTCGTCTGTATTCTTGGTATTTTACTCTCTATTTTTTGATTTATCATAATTTACCTTGTTATTGTATTACGTTAAAAATTGTTAAGGTTGTACTAAAATAATAAAGTTTATAAGAGCACGATTGCATGAGTTATTGTATTGAGAGATTTTTATAAGATTTATAGATGTATTTATTAATTTGTTTTATTGAACTAATTTTTACCTCCTGTATTTTTATTTTTATTTCGTTTCAAATCTGTTTTAAATTGTAAAATGGTCATAACGGAATCGATGATACTTGATTATAATTTAATTTATAATTATTACCGTTTGCTGTTGAAAAAAACATGAATTATTTGCGTTTTAAAATTAACGGTACAGCATATTCTATTATAGCTCCTGCCAAATATATGCAACCGAACCTATACCAACACATTTGAAGTTTTCATTGTAGGGTTATTTTATATGTATAATTTCCATATTTTTACGAGGCAATAATGTTTAACAACTATATCACGCCTACTTTATTTAATGGCTGTTTTGGGTGCACAGGTTTTGACACACACATGTTGTATGCTGCGCAAAATCAAGTATGTATATTTTGTTCCGTTATAGATAGTTAGAATTTTGGTATTCATATTTTATACCTTTGGCAATGTTCAAGGCTTAACGAATAAAATATTCAATTTAGTATTTCTAATGTATTATATTTACTGTAGGTATGTGAATTCATTATATTTAAAAACGACTTTTGAGTTTTGACTGCGTTGTTTAATAATATAATCTTATATATATTATTAATGACAAATAATACCATGAATAATCCGAAACAGAAAAGATTATAAGAAAGAAACATTTTTCTATAGTTCAGATATCAACCGATGTAATATTACATATATGTAATTTTGACATTAATTTTGTTGCAAGTTTTTTTAAACTTTATTATCTTTTAATGTTGTTATGAAATATACGTCCACACATTTTTGAACTTGGAATTATAATTGATTTGTTTGATTAAATGTTGGTCAGATCGTAGTGTATAGCATAGGCGCAATTTGGAGGGTGCTTAGCACCCTCAAATATTATATTAGCACCCCCAATTTTTTTTAGTAGCATCATCGAATTTTTATTATTTAGTTATAGGAATTGATATTTTGTCATAGGCTTAGGATAAATTTATTTTTAAGAATTTCCACTTTCATAATAATTATATGTTAGATTTAGGTAATTTACTGTTAATTTTATAATTAATAAATTATTATGTATTTAAAACATAAGAGCATTTTATAGAAGATTGAACAATCATGGGTCACTTTGGTCAACTTAAATCTATCACCCCCATACATTTAAGCCAAATTGCGCCTATGGTGTATAGTTATATGAATGTATAGGAAACCATTTTATATAATAATATCGACAAACAGAAACGGTACTTATAGCATTAAGCGTTTAATAAATATAAATCATTTAATGATCAACCTGGATAGGTATCAGATCGTCGACGACTATCGTTGGTTGTGCGTGTATACATGGCTTATGCATTACAACTACCATGCATATTAAAATTATTTATTTTTTTATTTATATATTAATTGTTTTTTATTAAAAAAAATTTTACAATCCATAAAATATTATACTATTAGCAAAAAAATGTATTTATACTAGACATGAAAACGTAATAGAAGGTGTCTAGTGACCCTACTTCAAGAACGAGATGGTGAAAAATTGGACGGGAGAGTAATGGATGAAAGTTTGAGTATGAATTGGTTTATGTAACTGTCAGTGTTAATGTGACATATTTTATATGTGTGTAGGGCAAGGGTTGTATTGTTGGTATTTGTTGATCTTGTAGCATATGGTTACTTACATATCATTAAGTATTAGAGATGAGACTAAAACTTATGGATTGGAGACTTTTATGATAATTTTGATGTTAGAATTTTGGCTAATCCTCATAATTTAATTAAATTTGTCATAAGTCATGACAAATTAGATGTTTGTATAAAATAGTTATAGTGTTAAAAGATGTTTGAATTTAAAAAGTTGTTTGAGTTGAAGAAATCTGAAGTTAATTGCTTTTCTTTTTAGTTAAATGTGGCTAGCTTAATTTAATTTCTTTCTTAAATACCTGAATATCTGACGAAATTTTCTTGAGGATGTTGTTATTATTGATTTTTATTGAGGAACTGATATCAGGACGAAACGTAAAAATATAGATTTATTTATGTTTATTTTTATCCTATATAGTTCAATTCTGTATAAATTGTATAAATGGTTATTTGAGGCGATAACGCCTGTATCTTTTGTAAAATCAGTTAAGATAGTATCGGTCTAAAGTAAATATGTTTTAAAATGTTGATGGTATTATACAACTTAAAGGGATGATAATAACATTAATAATAATAATGATCTACGGATAAGTCTTTGTAATTGTTATCATCATTGATTACGCGTACAAGCCTATGTAAACGGGTTAAGGAAAAATGAGGTGTGTGACCGTATTAGGAACCGTATCCGTTACGCAAAAAACACGAACAATTTGATCGACGTGGAATAAAATTGCCAATGTTGTATATAAAGAGATTAAAAATATTAAGATTAAAAATGGGTTTATTGGTCATTGAGTTCAACAACTCTTTATACAAGGTCCCTTGACTTCAGCCTGCGCAAAAACGCAATCAAATTCAACACAGGTCTTGTCGTGGTGGTCAATGTTACGATGATGTCCCTTTTTCCGCTGGGTGTGTTAAAAAACGATTATTCGCGCGATTCATCGTAGGATTAAAACGCGTAACGGATTGTGACGATACATTAACGATACATTAAGTGTACACATGATATGGTCTTTATCGCGCAGACACTTGACGGGAGAACAATATAATAATAATAAAAAACAAACAAAGACGAATATAATAATAATAATAGTATTAAAAGTAATATACTTTGTGTGTACGGTTTTTAAAAACCAGTAGCTGACAACGCATATGTGTACAAACTTAAATTTAACGGCGCGCGCGCGCGCGAACACGTATATTCGCATTATTGTTTTTTCGCGTCACGTCTCTTTGTCACTGTCTGTGCATCCATTCATGTCGAAATCGGGCAAGCACGAAGGACAACTGGCGGGACTCGAGAAGGGCCTCCGTATCAGCACGTACTTACGTGGTAAACGCTTTTACATTTATATCACTACTACAGGTATGCATTATATATCACTTGTACGGAGTGATATTTTTATCGTGACCGTCGTCGATCACAGACAATATTTCGTGAAAAATGTATCATTTTTCTATTTATTGTGACATCCTAATATTTCTATAATGTACTTTTATCGTCCTCCTTTGTTTTATAAAACAGTTTCGTATCTTATATTTAAACGGTAACCAATTGTTGTGTACTAATTAAACAATGTACCATTATATTAAAAAAGAAATAATTTTCCGAAAATATTTAAGTACATTTTGATTTCGAATTGAAATTGGTAATAATAATCATAAGTATTTAAAGTTTGAATTGGATATGCAGGAAAAAGTATGGAAGAAATTTTCCACAAACTAGTAGTTGACACTGATTATCAGTAATAAGAGTGGGTGGTAAATATATTTAAGAAAATGATTAGTGTAAACTTAATACATATAATTTTTTTTAATATTTTATGGTGTATATTGGTGGTTAAAATACACTTTGTATATACTGTAATACGTGTACGTATTTATATGTATTTTTTTTACGCGGTATAATCCGTACAGGAGCTATCTAGGTATACCTATTATATAGTTATACGTATGAATATGCATTGTGTGATTGTTTAATTTTGATTTTATATTCCGTGGTAACATGTACTGTATGCGGCAGTAGCATACAATAGACCAGGCACGCGTGAATTTGTTTATAGCACATAAAAACAATAATTATTAGTGCTGACAATAATAATTGTTCACGGAAAGTTAACGTTTTTCACATCGAAGTCGGAGTTTATACCGATATATATGTGTGAATATTATGTGTCAGTACATCGACTGATTATGTAGCTCAACGATACCGCGTTAAATTCGTACGTACATCATACAAATTACAATATAATATAATAATTATGTTTATTTTATAATTTATTTTCGTTTTGTACGCGAACACGTTTCCCGAAGAGATGCGTATACATTGTTTTTCGTTCTGTAGTCGGCCTCGAATATGATTACGAAATATTACAAATTATATGTATATTGTGTACATAGTTACAGAATGGACATTAGTTTGCAAACAACCGCAAGTTGTTAGATTTTAGTCCGTTCGTATGTAATATAATCGTATGCATAGTTTATACATGTCATATTCGCACTACTCCGTTCAGTAGATCGTAACCTGATAGAATACCTCCGCGGTGTCGATGATGTAGTCTCTCTTGTGCATATTAATTTATTGGCCGGTAGATGACGCACTATTGTATTATCCTCATACAGGCAAAAGTAACGAAAATTTGCACGTTCAGCAAACATATAATATTATATTATACGTAACATAATGCCCAACCAACACATACTATTACTATTAAATATTAACCGATGTCTAATCCATGAATCGTTGGCGATATAATTTAATACTGTATATTATGTACGCATTAAAATATACATTTGTGCATAATAAATACGGCGAAATAGATTCAATCCACAAATTAATATAAAATTACTGGTATATTGAACACTAATCGTACGGATATATATTATAACCTTTATGCTACTATTGAATGCCGATTAAGCAGTGTGTGAATAGCATTATGTTTGATTTCCAATAAGGTCTATAGTTTATAGAACATTGTTTACGATTTGATTTTTAATCCTGTAGGCGGTGATAGATCTTGTCACGAGACTTGTTGTAGAGGGTATCTTTGTCGAGAATCAATCCTTTGATACTATTTTTGATACTATTGAAAAATAAATAATATAATTTAAATATAATTAAATATAATTGTTTGTTCAATATATATGTATAATATATTTAATAAGTATGATTGTCGTTAAAATGTGCAATGATACTAATGAAAAATATATTTATTAATTTTATTTTATATTATTTTTTGTAGTGAGAGTACCTGTGCCTCCGGGAAGACCGTGGATACCTCTATCTAGACCAAACAAGAATATACCTTCTTGTGAGTCGCCGCTGTATAATATAATTATAATTTTATTTTTTTATTACCTCTTGTTTTTAAACCTACTGTTATATTCAATGATTTGATGAATATAATTTACAGGTCCTGTAACGGTGATGTGTTATAACGTTTTATGCGAAAAATATGCTACCACTCAAATGTACGGATATTGCCCATCTTGGGCCCTTTCGTGGGACTACCGTAAAAAAGTTATTTTAGGCGAAATTCGTCATTACACTGCAGACATTATCACTTTACAGGTATGTTTCATTTTGCAAGTGGTCAGATGTCTACCTATCGGTTTGGACGTTTGTTTATTTTTCTTCCGGATTTGGGTCATTTTTTCAAGGGAGATTATTTATCCTATATCATAATACAATATATATATATATATATATATATATATATATATATATATATATATATATATATATATTTACATACATACATAATAATGGAATGACACAACATATTTTCTCTCTTACCTATAGAATATATTATTATTATTTTTGGTTAGGTCAATAAAAATAGACTTTTTATATTAAATTGTTAAAATCGTTTTTATATAAAATCAATAAATTACAAGTGTGATGAAATGATTCGCATTAAATATTTGATGGGTAAACATTTTAGAAACGCTTCGGTTTGTTGTAGATTTTAGTGTCAGAAATACTTGGAAAATTCATAATTAAAATAAAAAATATTTTAAGTATGGTTATATGCAAAATATTTGTTGAAATATAAATGGTTCTAGTATTTCTCATTATTAATAAAAATTACAGTTAAACGAGTATGAATATCATGCATTCGTTTATAATTTTATGTAAGAAACTGAATACGTATATTATAACTATTATTATTTTATAACCATTGGTTATATACCTGAAAAATGTACATTATCCGTGTGTAGGTGTATAAATTAAAAGAAGATAAATTGTATTATATACCCGTTAAGTCAATATTGTATGTATAATGTATATGTATATATATATATATATATATATATGTATAAATATATGTATAAATTTTATGTATCAGTAATTACAGTAACTGTATTAATATTTTTTTTTTCAATTCTGTACACGTAGTATATAATATTTTTTAATAAGAAAATAATATATATATTTTTTGAATTTTTAGGAAGTTGAAACGGAACAATATTATTGTTTCTTTTTACCGGAACTTAAAAAGGATGGATACGATGGTGTATTCTCCCCCAAGTCGAGAGCAAAGACTATGTCCGAAAACGAACGTAAACGAGTTGATGGATGTGCAATATTCTTCCGAGCGATCAAGTTAGTAATTTCATTATTATTTACAATTGTATATTGTATATATATATATATTATATTATGGCTGTGACCATGCTTTGTGTCGAAACCTTTGGATACTAAGCATGGACGTAAATAGGGTACTCAAATGCATGGGGCTTGAGCCCAAAAGGCTTCAAGCACAATATACATAAGTGAAGTATCTACTCACCATATCATCGAAAGGGTTTAAGATGGCCAAGGAAAGCTAAACCCCCCTAGGCCCCCCCTATTTACGTCCATGGTACTAAGGAAAATTTTAATTATAAGTGGTTTTTGACACACATGTATCTGGTTTGATGAATTATCAATTGTTTACAAGTACATGTTCACTGCATAATTCCTTCGGATTTCCAATACTGGAAATAAATTCGAGACCACCTCTAATAGGCATATACTTGTAGAGATATTTGTTTATACTTTTTATGAATAGTATACTTTGATAATTGGTATTTTTGTAACAAAGAAATATGCTTTCTCTGTTATTATTAAATATTATATTTTTATTATTTCCACATTGAATTTATTATAGAATTAACAGATTATAGAATTCATCAAATAATATTTTAAATAAGTTATTACTGTACATAATATTAGTATTATTATTTGGGAGGTGGGATTCTTTATATTTGTGTGTTTTCTTCGTAAAATATTTCGGTGGTTTAAACTTTAAGGAAACGTGGTTTTACAGGATTTAAAAAAATCACATTGTTCTTCTACTGGCAGTGACGTGCTTACAATTTTAGGGGCATTGTTATATCTACAGCTGTACGGAGACGAGTTTTAACTGTTCAATTTGCTGACAACGTGTATCAGTAATGTAATGCTTCTGCAGTTGACTATTAAAGGTTGGCGTAGAAATAGTTGAACTGATCGCAGTACATAAATAAATGTTCCTAATTTAAACATATTTAGGTTTAGTTATTATTAAACAAACTAATATAATATAATACGTGTATATTGTATGTCATTTTTTTAACCTATGTAATTAAAAAAAAAACCGGATGGGCCTCGCTCTGCTGTACAGTTAGGGGTGGAGTGCACCTCGCTTATAGGATAGGTCATTATTATAATGTATTTGTTAAATTTGAATGCAATGATAGATATCATTGTATACGAATAACGATTCTGAACGGAGTTGATATGTTTGTCTAGGATATAATACATTGTTATACGCTTATAGAAAAAAATTGTGCCTATGGATTTTAATAATTTTTGAATGACTTTAAGAACTACTTCTGTTGAATCTTCTATTAAATTTTCAAGTATTTTGTACGAGCCAAATTTTTTTTATCACCGATTATAAAAAAAAAATCGAATATTTTAAATGCCTATAAGTGGCTTAAAAATCAATATAATATTTTGAAAAAAATATGACATAAAGGAAATACCAATCTTAACAGCTAGTAGAAATTTCAAAAATCTGCGACTTATACTTTTTGAATTATAAAAAATATTTAAAATCGTTTGAGAATAAATCGCTATTTTATGTAATTTCGTAAATATTTTAATTTCAAACAGTCACAAAATTTTTTCCTCTAATTCCGGTAGAAATTTTTTTAAAGATTTTTGAAGAGTAGCTTATAGATAACCTAGTGTTAAAATTTTGAACCTTAAGTATGAACAGAAAAAATTTTATGAATTTTTATCTACAAAATAACTTGCAAATTATCGTGATTTTTACATATTTCGTATAAATTGGAACTTTGAGCACTTGTGACTTACGATTTTAGATTTATTTTTATCAGTTAAGGAACAACTTATAAGAAACCTTGTATTAAATTTTCAAGATTTTCTGGCCGGCCAAAAAAATTTTATCGTTATTTTAAAAAAAATACTTAAAAAAATTGAAAATTTCAACCGTCTATAAATAGCTCAATAAAAATTTAACGGTGTATAGAGAACGCTAATCTAAACATTTGGTGAAAATTTCAAGTATTTACATCGATTAATTTTTGAGTTATTGCAAAATAAAAAATTTGATTTTGTCGAAAACTGGTTTTGCGTAAAAACTCCCGTTTTTACCTTATTTTTTTAGGGTTTTTCCCGTCGCATTTAAAAAATATTGAAAATTTTTTACTTTTGACCCCCCAAAGTACCAACTAGATTCACTTTCCTTTCAGAAAAGTTGCTATACATTTAAGCAAATCGAAGCATTTTTACTGCCAAAAAAGGTGTCGTCAGACACAAAAAAAAAAAAAAAATAAAAAAAAATACACACATCATTGTAAAACCAATAGATTCCATCACTCCGTTCAGAATCTAAAAAAACAAAGTTCAACCAGTTTCAAATATAATATTTTAATTTTATTATTATGGGCAGTTGTTAATCTTCATGTTATTAATATTAATAATAATTTTATTAAATTAAAGTCAAATTTTAATAATAAACACTACGCAGTGGTTAGGCCATAATATTATTTTGTATAATTAAAATTTTATCATGTATTCAGAAAAGTAGATAAATATATAATAGTATGTATATAGTATGTATATAGTATATAATTATATTTACTGAATAGTCTGAATAGTCTTTCATGTTCTGTACAAATAATGTTTTGATTAAATTACGTCTACTTTCAAAGTGTAACGATAAAATATCTTTTTTTTTTTTAGATTTACATTAATCAAAGAACATTTGATAGAATTCAATCAACTAGCTATGGCCAATTCATGTGGTTCGGATGACATGCTTAACCGAGTGATGCCCAGAGACAATATCGGTCTAGCCGTCTTACTGAAAACTAACGAAACCGCATGGGAAAACTGTAAGTCGTGTAATGTAATGTTTATCGAGGGTGAGAAAGAAGAGATCTCATATTTTTATTCCACGCAATAGTAGCGTAATAGATCTATTTAAATTGAAACGCATATATATGAAAAATACAAAATTTATCTATGTACAATGATACGAATGTATACACGAGGAACTGCATTACAAAGTTATATACATCAATGAATAACGTTTAACAGAATAATAACCTAATATTCATACAATTTCAATATTCGTTTTGCACATAATGAAGACGCATGAAATATAGGCCTCATAATAAACGTTTATCATTGCGCTTCGATTTAACCGACTGTATAATATTTACGGGTATATTATATATGTATACGTTTCAAGGATAAGTTATAGATTTTGCGGTACGATAAATCAATTACGTCTATTATATGCATTTTATTGCAAATATAGATATGTACTTTATAAAGTGTTAACGTAAAACATATAGGTATCTACTTATAGTATATAGCTATAACACACATCCGTTAAATGTGATGTATATGAAGTTCTTATTATGAATTGACTTTTGAACTGTCGGATAATGCGTGAGATTAAAATTAATAAAATTATTCACTTGTATAAATCTTAAATAATTATAATTTGAACGGCATGGAGATGACTGGTATTTACCCAAGTGAAAGTTAGTAATTTTACCCTGGGGTTGTCATAATTAAATGATTAGGTCAATCTTTTGGTTGTACACTATTGATACGCATGTATTTTGACGTTATTTCAAAAAATAAAGACTATATAATGATTTAGGTTTTAATCGCACTCGTTAAAATAAATAATTTATAGAATGAAAGGTATAACAACCCAATTTTATTTTAAAAATAAATTATTTTACAATGCCCGTATTAAATACATTTGTCATACTCAGTATTGTAACAACCATTGAATTATATTTTGTACTTTAGAGTACTATATACGGTAGGGGCGGCGAAACGGTCCATTGCAAACGATTTCAAAGTCGACCGTATTGAAATTTATTTTTAAATTACGCACACGAAAATTAATCTTGATGGTGGTTGTTAACAACTTTATGACCTTAACTTTACAACCTTGATCTAAGGTTTTTTGCGTGGTTTATGATTCATTTTACCTGTATAATTGTTATCTTTTATTCTGGTTTCGTATGTCAAATGTTAATCGTTCACATAGTTATTTCTACTTAGTAGAGTCATATAGACTTTAGTAATTAATTTATATAACTTTATGCATATTAATATACTCTATACAAGTACGTTTCTTAATGATTATAGATATTTAATAATAAAAAAAAATGTTTATGCAAGTCGATCTTCAAAGATAAAATATGTTTTTATTATATCGCGGCCAAAAATAGTTGGCCACACCTCATATATTCAATCGATATTACATTATTATGATGACTCCTCGTCTACATCAAAGACGGATTCACATGGTGGCCTCCCTTAGGAAGTTTTTCTTCCCAAAAGATAACATTTTTGGGAACCGGTGGGAGTGATAAAATAATTAAAATTTTTTAAATTTATTTATGAATTATATTTGGATTTTCATATTTTCAAATTCTCTATTTCAGCAAATGAAAGTATGTTTCGTATAAAAAAATAATTAATACGAAATGCATACAAATGTAATTACTTAAACGTTAATCCGTGTATATAATAATCATTTAATTAAAATATAAATGTTTTTTGCTTTAGTTGTGTACTTTAATTATCGCTAGATCAATATGCTACTGGTTGAAACTTTTGCGTTTCAAGATTTTTTTAGATTCTAAACGGAGTGATGGAATCTATTGGTTTTACAATGATGTGTGTTTTTTTTTATTTTATTTTTTTTAATTTTTTGTTTTAATTTATTTTTTATTTATTTTTTATTTTTTTTTGTGTCTGACGACACCTTTTTTGGCAGTAAAAATGCTTCGATTTGTTTATGTAGCAACTTTTCTGAAAAGAAAGTGAATCTAGTTGGTACTTTGGGGGGTCAAAAGTAAAAAAATTTCAATATTTTTTAAATGCGACAGGAAAACCCTAAAAAAATAAGGTAAAAACGGGAGTTTTTACGCAAAACCAGTTTTCGACAAAATCAAATTTTTTATTTTGCTATAACTCAAAAATTAATCGATGTAAATACTTGAAATTTTCACCAAGTGTTTAGATTAGCGTTTTCTATACACCATTAAATTTTCAAAGTATTTTGACTTTTATTGAGCTATTTATAGACAATTGAAATTTTCAATTTTTTTAAGTTTTTTTTTTTTTAAATAACGATAAAATTTTTTTGGCTGCCCAGAAAATCTTGAAAATTTAATACAAGGTTTCTTATAAGTTGTTCCTTAACTGATAAAAAAATCTAAAATCGTAAGTCACAATTTTTTTTATAAGTGCCAATTTATACGAAATATGTAAAAATCACGATAATTTGCAAGTTATTTTGTAGATAAAAATTCATAAAATTTTTTCTGTTCATACTTAAGGTTCAAAATTTTAACACTAGGTTATCTATAAGCTACTCTTCAAAAATCTTTAAAAACATTTCTACCGGAATTAGAGGAATAAATTGTATGACTGTTTGAAATTTAAATATTTACGAAATTGCATAAAATAGCGATTTATTCTCAAACGATTTTAAATATTTGTTATAATTCAAAAAGTATAAGTCACAGATTTTTGAAATTTCTACCAGCTGTTAAGATTGGTATTTCCTTTGTCATATTCTTTTCAAAATATTATATTGATTTTTAAGCCACTTATAGGCATTTAAAATATTCGATTTTTTTACATTTTTTTTTATAATCGGTGATAAAAAAAATTTGGTTCCTACAAAATACTTGAAAATTTAATAGAAGATTCCACAGAAGTAGTTCATAATGTCATTCAAAAATTATTAAAATCCATAGGCACAATTTTTTTTTATAAGCGTTTGAACAGCGAATATTGACATAAAATTACATGTAAAATATAATATTATGTATAATATTCTAGACTGACAAGCTATGTTGCTGTATGCCAACCTATCCTTATTGAAAAATATATTTATCGTTTCAAAATAAAATATACTTTTTACAATATCTATAAATAACAATGTATTATATCCTAGACAAACATATTAACTCCGTTCAGAATCGTTATTCGTATACAATGATATCTATCATTGCATTCAAATTTAACAAATCCATTGTAATAATGACCTATACTATAAATGAGGTGCACTCCATCCCCAACTGTACAGCAGAGCGAGGCCCATCCGATTCTTTTTTTTTTTGAGTGTAGATAAACTTATTGTCACATGCGCGCACGTTTATTTGTCTTAGCTTCGTAGCTCTCTTTTTTTGGATACACTACGTGATGGGTAATTATCTCATTTTTAAACTTTTAAAGAAATTGGATATTCTTCTTTTGATTTTGCTATTGGTTATTAATTTCTGCAGAAAATGGTTCAAAATTATTATATTATTCATACGTTTATTGAGTGACTGAAAGGCGGTATATTTCATTACGGTCATTGTCAATTTATTTTAACTGTCATATATTTTATGGAATTCATGTAAAGAGATTATAATTTATAGCATATATTATGTTTATATTACATAACTGTACCCGTAGTCGTCATTTATGGTTTAAAACTAAAAAATAAATTTGAGAAAATAATTATTTAATTAGATATATTTCCCATTAAATATAATATATTATGTACACATGTCGGCGACAATGACGATGATGACGATGGCAACGTCGACGATGTGAGATGTGTACGCGTAACAAGTGAGATGTTACACGAACACGCTTATGGTTGGTTATTATTATTTGTACGTACGTAATACTAAATATTATGTATTACAAAGCGATTGTCACAATACTATTTTGTTTGTTTTTAATATCAAGTCAGTGCACTACAGTCATCTACAGTTATCACAGGTGTACGCAAAAATGATGTAAATAATCACGAACTATATGTTGTTTTTAATTTATATGTACATATCGTTAACCCTTAACTCTATCAAAATTCCTGGAAATCTTCCGAGAAGGATAAAGAAAAATAAACTGATACCGTTATTTAAACTAATTAAAAAATAAAAGTATAAAACTAAAATGTTTTTACTGGGTACCAAAAAATTTATTAAATCAGCTTTTCATATCAATATAAAGTATATTATTATTACTTATGTTTGTATTGGTAAATAACAATTAACCTATTGTATTTATACTTATTAATGTAACATACACGGACCTAAATATATTCGTGTTTTACTTCTGCAATAGTCAAGCTTTAATTTATATTAAAAAGTTTGCTTTGTTGTAAAGTTTTCCTTTTATTATTTACGTATATTTTTTTATACACTAGGAATGGGTAATTCATAAATAATTCGATTTAGTGGTGAAGAATGAATCGATTTATTGGTGACACTGATTATTTTATAAAACCAAAAGTCAAAGAAGATTTAATGATTTAATCTAATCTGTGATTCAATTCTAATTAATTTTATTATTATTCGTAGTTAAGAGGAATCAGTGTGCATTTTATGTGAAAATTCCGTCATTGTATTATTTATGTTTATTTTATTTTAAAATAATAGCAGTAATTCTTTGATATTTTTTTACATGACTGTTCAATTTAACTATAATAAGATAATTATTTTTATTTTGTCATTTTTATTATATTAATAGCTTTAATTCTCTAACTTAATATATGCACATATCTATAATAATAAAACATGTGGTCAAAAAATATTTTCATCAAAATATAAAAAAAATTTAAAAAATAAATTTTTTTTTATTATAATGTAGGTTCTGTGCTCTCTACACATCCCACAACTTGGACACACTTGGAGGCCTCTGCCTACATAACGCCACAGGACCTACATTTATAAGTTTATAATATTTAAATATTTAAAAGTAATCGTTAAAAATTTGATAATTGCTTTACAGTTGACATACAAAAAAATCTAAATCGGTAGGTATTATTTTCAGTATAATATAATCATTTCAGTTCAATTAAAATTATATTTAAATGATTCAAAGCGTATTAGTGAATCGATTCATTCAACTGATGAATCATATCTTTAGTATATACGCGTATGTTATTTTTTGTGTAACAGAAATTGACGTATCATGTCATCGTTTTTGAACTATTAATTGTCCTAATAGTCATGCGTCGGTGCTTTTTAAAGCTTGCGTGGGTAATTTTTGTTTTTGTTAACAAATTTTACCCGAAGTATTCTTGTCGAAACAGTAATTTAGTTAGTAATTTAGTTTCACCACGTACCGGCCATCGCCGTTGTTGCCTTCGCTCTCCGTATTCTATTATTATTCAATACGAATTCATTATCAACTACTATCTCGTGCTGTGCATTATTGTAATTATAAAATGTAAACCGACATTTAATGTCCACACTTACCCCTCCGAACACGCAATGAATTATATTATTATTTTTCGTGTGCTGCTGTTGTATATTTACATATATAATTAATAATTATTGACGTCGCACGAAGTCGTATACGTATCGTCATGTGTGCTTATAATATACAACTATCAGAGAAAGAGAGAGTGATATATCACACATATATGTGTCATTTTATCATGTTAAATTATAAATTTAATTTGTATTGTACACTCGATCGTTGTAGTATGTATTTTTCGTTGTTGTAAAAAAAAAACAAAAAATATACGAACGTTGAATAAATTTTGATTAAAGATCGAGATGGTGTATCTATACGCACATGCATGGGATAGTTTTATTCCGTGATTGCATGTATTAGTATTGTATATATTATAGGAAAGAAGAAAAATTAAACTATATTTCAACATAAAAACTATGCGGAAAATATAATTTATCAGAACTGTAATACATTAGTAAATTTCAACGGATAGGTATCACTAATGACCGGAAACGAGTTTCATACATCTACAATTTATAATAATTATAACAAACGGTGGCACAACTATGGGGGTGCTGGGATGCTTAATTTAAAGCGCCCCATGTTGCATGTTGTAAATTAAAAATATTTATTGTTAATGACATTGTTCTAGATGAAATATTAAATTATTAAATAACACATTTTCTAATATCGATAAGAAATGATGTTTGACACTTTAAATTATTTTGTTTTAATGGTATTGTGACTATAATAATAGTATGGTATAAATATTAGTTATGTTTCATGTTGGGTGGTGTCAGTACAAAATGTAGCAATCAAAATCTGAATTTAGTTTCACCTTTGATAACTCATAAAAAAAAAAAAAATCGAAAAAAATAAAACGATCGAATAATTCGACACGGATTCGTTTACGTATAATTATGTTTGGGTTTTGTGTCGATTTCGGTTTCTCGCGGTTATTTTTTGAATAATTCAGTGTGGATCTAACAATTAAAAAAAATTGCATCCGTCTCGTATATCTTCTTACGCAAAACCATCATCGCCACGACCGTTAAACCGTTATTATTCGTGATCACGCGATTATTACTGAAAAACCGGAAATTCACTTCTTGATACTTTGCGCTAATTCCAATACAAGCCTTATAAATTCCAATTAACGATAGATCAAACGGGTTTGTAGTTAGCGCGCGTTGAATTTGTTTCAAAACGCTACTGAAAATACCGCTTTCGTACAGTTACTGTTGCGCAGAAATCGTTAATTTTTTTTTCGTTTCACTTTTTCGCTTTACGTGGTCTCACTGTTTGTTATCGTCAGTTACGCAAATGTTATCAGTTAGTTTGTGTTTTGTTCGTCGTATGTTTACACTTACCGGATTCGTTTATTTCTTATGTCATGTCACAAATTATTTCCGAACTTTGTTAACCGTCACATACGATTCTCATTTCACCTGTAATTCACCACTACCAAACACCATGAATTCAAATCAATACTACCCGGAGAGTACTTATTTCGTGTCCGATGACAACCTCAACTTTCATCCCGGATCATACGCCAACTACGACCAGACAACTAATCTACAAAATTACTCTTTCGACAATTACTCTCAACCGTCTCAATTAAATCAACCCGGAGCTGCCCAATGGCAAACCAACTCGTCGACAACCTTCACGGGGGAAGAAGACGAACCACCTCTGCTTGAAGAGCTTGGTATTGATGTCAACAAAATCATCACTCGTTTGTTACATTCACTTGATCCGACGGGCAAATGTGGTGTTGTTTTGGGCGATTACGATGTTATTGGTCCTATTGCATTGTATCTGACCTACACGTCATTACTCTTGTTGGCAGGTGGCAAACTGATGTTCAGTTATATTTATGGCTTGGCCATATTAACGTCAGTGTGCATGTATGGTTTACTTTGGGCCATGACGGATTCTCCTGAAGTTACATTAACATCAACATTTTCTGTACTGGGATATTCGTTCACGCCCGTTGTATTAGTTTCATTGCTTGCCGTATTCATTAATCTGAAGAACATATTTGGTGGAATAATTGTGTTGGCTGCTGTAATTTGGAGCAGTTCAAATGCTGCTAGGGTATTTGTTGCCATGTTCGGGAACTCTGATCAGAAGTATCTTATGGCTTATCCCTGCGCAATAATCTGTGGCTTATATACATTGTTTATATTGTATTAACATATTTATATCATGTAATCATATGTATGTATTATACATTTTGTTTTTTAATATATTTATATGCGTATTGAATTGTGTTGGTTATTTCTATACTGATCCAAGTTTATTTGTGTGGTTTTTCATACTGGTTAAATAAAGCAAAAATAAATAAATAAATGAACCTTAAATATAATAGTTAAAAATGTATAATTTTTACTGAGCAATACATTTCTTTATAAGAAAAATAAAATATTTACTTTTAAGATGAAAAGTTTCTATAATATATTTTATTGTATATAAATTATATCTGAATGTGATTCATGAATATTACCGTTGAAATGTTAATTATTGGAATAGATTTATTAGAAATTTTGTTGGTAGGATTATAACTTATATTTTTTGTTTTCTACAGTCAAAACTTGAAATATATTCAAAAATAAATAAAAATTAAAAATATAAACATAACAATGAAACAATATTGAATAAAATAAATTGAATTGTTAATATTTATGCATTTTTCAGGAATAATTTATATAAAAAAAAAAAAAAATTTAACTATAATTATTAACAAGTGTTAGTAAAATGTTTGAAAATTGTTAAAAGCTAATTATGATAAAATGTTCTCATGTATACAAGTATTAGTTTTGCAGTTAGCTATGATATTAAATTTGAGTTATGATGTTCTTGTAATAAATGTATGAAATGTTATTATTATTATGGATTTATAAAAATGTATTGTTGAATAATTTTCTAATGAATTTTATATTTTATGATTTAGCATTACCGTCAGAAGTCCAACAGCCTATACTCGTTTGTACTGCTCACATCCATTGGGATCCAGAATTCTGTGATGTCAAACTTATTCAAATCATGATGTTAGCTAATGAATTAAACACTATTTTGGAGGATGCTAATCGAAATTATCGTTCTGTGAATCACCACCAACCACCAATACAACTGCTATTGTGTGGTGATTTCAATTCTTTGCCAGATTCGGGTAAACTTTAATTGTCAATTAACTAATCGCTCTATTGTTTGTATGATGAAACTGGCTAATGAGGACCCACAATTCCTTAGTATTTAGTCTACTCATTGTCTTTCATTTTAAAATATGTGTAATTTTTTCTTGTGAATTATTGCAACAAAATCAATATAATTGGGCTGGTTCCGTTTTTATTATAAATAAATAAATAAATAAATAAATAAATAAATTGTTGTATGTGATTATTATATAGTAAAACTTATCTTAGGCAGACTTTGTATAGTTTAAAATGATAGAATATCAAAGATAATTTTGAAGATTAATATAGTACTCGAATAATTCAAATATAATAACAAAAATTTTAAATGAGCTAATAACCAGCCTATAACTGAGTATATTTTTGATCCTGTACAGTTCTATCTTTGATAGTTTTTACTGTCATTATTTTTTCATGGTAATTTAAATCATATATTTTGTTAAAATATTTTTTTTTAGGAGTGATAGAATTTTTATCTGCTGGAAAGGTATCATCAGATCATCAAGATTTTAAAGATCTGCAATATAAGACTCTTTTACAAAAGATTTCTTCTTGTGATAGACCAAATGAGTTTATGCATTCATTCAAGTTATCCTCTGCTTATGAAAACATTATGCCTTTTACAAATTATACGTATGTTAACACAAGTTGATATTTTTTTAATTTTTTTTTTTAATTTTTTAAATAAATGTATACTTTAGATTCAATTTCAAAGGCATCATTGATTACATATTCTACACTAGGCAGACAATGACTCCCCTTGGTTTGCTTGGTCCATTGGCTCCTGAATGGTTTAAGGACAATAAAGTTCTCGGTTGTCCACACCCTCATATACCATCTGGTAAAATATTTGTCTAGCATTTATTTTATTGAACATATATTATTATTAATGTCAATAACTGTTTATCTTATATTTTATTTTTTCAGATCATTTTCCATTATTAGTAGAATTTGAGTTGTCACCGAATGCACACCAAAACAATTCTAACGGATTGATTGGTCGTAGGTAGCAAGGTAAAAGATTGAGAATTATAAAAAAACATTAACCACCAATAATCAATGTACGTACGTGTTACAAATCTTCAACACAATTTATTATCAGTAAATCATTTTAATTACTGTGTGTTTCCCTTGTGCCTTTTTTATTATATCTCATTGGTTTCATATGCAGATAATCTGTTTCGAAAAGAATCCCATGACTACTTTAATCTTTTCTCATTATTTTTTTCTCATGAACAAATATATAAAACTAAAGAAAAAATAATAATAAGAAAAGAAATTAGAAAAATATTTTTGTGAATTTTTATTATTTTGCTATTTTTCATCTTACTTTATTTTATGTATATAAGATACATTTCCTCATTCTAATTTATTTAAAAAAAATGTATGTAACACATGATAAAAATAAGAAAAATTTTTACGAAAATATTTATTGGACATTTTCTATTTACTTATTATTTTTTTTTTTTTTTTCTTAACTTTTGAGTACAGTTAATAGTTATTATTATTATAGATGTGTATATATATATATTTTTTCTCTTTTATTTTATTTATTTTTTTTTTTTTTGAAACAAAATCTTTAAATGTTGAGTTTCTTATTTTTTTATTTAAATTATGAACTTGGCATTTATTTTAATAACTATGGATATAAATGTTAATTCAATAATTGTTCTCCAAATTATTTATTTATTTTTAAATTTTTAATGTATTTGAATTGTTTCCATGTTCTTGAATTTTTCTTATTCATGCTTAAGGACTAATTTTTATTGTTTTAATTCAATTTTTGTTCAATAATATTATATAATTATTTAAATATATTAATTAAGCTCCCTGAAAACATTATCTAATTTCATGATCAATTTTATAATTGTGAAATTATATTTAATATTAATTTTTTTAATAGTTTCATTATTGATATAAGGAAATTAAGCCTTGCAAAATTAAAATGTAGCAATTGATTTAAGAAGTACTTCTAATTGTTGGCAAGAGAGTCATAGTACAAAAATGTATCATTGTTTTTATTAATTCTTATTATACTCTCTTTGTCAGTATTAAATGAATTATTATTTGTAATTTTGATTGATGTCCTTAGATATAATATTTTTAATGTACAATTGTTACTTGTGTTTCAATGAATGTAGTGATATTGATTAATATTGCTGCTAATAGTTCCAATAGTCTGTGAAAAAATTGAAATAAAAACCGTTAACATTATTATAATATATTATAAATTATTATCATTTTGATTGGTAATAATTTGCGTACGTACATATTGATAGTTTTTTTTTTTTTATGTATAATTATTATTAGAGCTAGGATTTATATGCATTTGCATGTTTTATCCCTTAAGACCAAATTTATTGGTTGTCAGATATGTCCACAATTTGGCTTATTCTTGTTTACATAGAACCAATTTTTTTATGCATATTTCAAACACTATAAATATAATTGCATATTTATAGATTTTTGAGATTTTAATTTTTTGTATCTTAAATTTTTAAATTTCTATAATTTATTGTTGATTTTAAATGGTATTTTTTTTCATAAAATGGATAGTTTTTGGTTTATCCATCGAAATCTTGTAAGTATAGAGTATAATATAAAATATTACCTATCTAACTTATATTGGTTGGACAACCGATAGAATTACCTATATATTGTTAAACGATGTAAACAGTGAGACAGCCATAATTATTTCATTAGTACATTGTGTTTTGAGTAAATATGCGGACATATATACTTAAAAATTTGAGCGGTTTTAATAAAAGTATCAGTTTTATAAAATGCCCAAAGTTCAAAGTGAAAGTGCTAAGTTACATCAATTAGTTGAAGAATTTTCAAGTGACGTTTTTAAAACAGATGGTAAAATATTATATTTTATTATTTGTGATGAAGCTGTGCCTGTAACAAAACGTTTTCAGGTAGTACAGCATTTAAATACAAGCAAACATAAAAAAAAATACAAATTTAAAAGCCTAATCTAAACAGTCATTCATTAAAAAACCATAATAAACAAGCAAATTTTTCTCTAGATTTATGTCAGGCAATTTCAGAATCTGATTTACCTTTATGGAAGTTAAATAATCTATCATTTAAAATTATTTTAAAAATATATACTGGTAAATGTATTTTTGACCCGTCTATAATTCGTAAAAATTATGTTTCTACAATTTATGAAAATACTATTTCTCGTATTCGTTCCGAAATTGGTGATGGTCCAATTTGGGTTTTAATAGAAAGAGACCACGGACGTTGACGGTCGATATATTTGTAACGTCATAGTTGGTCTCCTCCACGAAGATAATTATTCAAAACCGTATCTTTTAATGTGCGAAGAACTTGAAAAATGTAATTTCCAAACTATTGGTAAAATATTTAATAATTCGACTTTATGGCCATCAGGAGTGAAGTACGATAAAGTATTATTTTTTGTTTCTTATGCCGCACCATATATGGTTAAATCCGCGGATTTCTTGACTATGTTATTCACCAATTTAATTTATTTAACATGTTTGGTACATGAGATTCATAGAATTAGAAAATTTTTACGAAATTAATATTCTACTGTTGATAAATTAATAGCGACGGTTATAAAATTTAATTTAATTAATTTTTAAAAGTGCCTAGCCGAATTATCAAACTACGAGAACTATTCCCGGATTTACCTTTATCACCACAACCACTTATCACTAAATGGGGTACATGGTTAAATGCAGCAGAATACTATTCAAATAATTTAAATTCAATAAAATCTTTAATATCACATTTAGACGACGAAGCAGAATCAATTAAAAAATCAAAAGAATTGTTTGAAGACAAACATTTACAAAATTATTTAGGATATTTTAAAAGCAATTTTTGTTTTCTCACCCAAGCTATTACTAATCTAGAAAAATGAACATTATCTCTTGATGAAGGCTTAAAAATTATTTTAAATGTGAAAGATTAACTGTATACATTTTACGAGAATGTAGCAGAATTGGTAAAAACTAAAATGAATTTTAAACTGAAAAAAAATAAGGGATTCAACACACTTTTAAAAATGCATAGAATTATAAGCGCCGAATATGAAAATGAAAAAGAAGATGATGATATTAATTTAATTCCAGAACAAATCGCGTCATTTAAATATGCACCAACAACCTCGTGTGATGTGGAAAGGAGTTTTAGTTAGTATAAATCTATTTTACGTTCGAATCGCCGGTTGTTCGTATTTGAAAATTTGAAACAACACATCACATAGTAGCATGTAATAATAATAATATAATATTTTATGTAATAATAATAAATTATGATAAATAATAATATTTTAAAAATAATAAAAACATTTTTTTTGCATATATTGATAAATAAAATGCATATTTTACGATTTTGTATTGCATTTAAATCCTAGCCCTAATTATTATATTATTTTTAACCTGATGTGTATTACCCATTTATGAATGTTCAATTTTTTATATGTACACATGTACACATGTACATAAATAATTATTAGTGTCTTTGTATGAATAATGTACAATTTTGATACAATTAGTTGTCATACATGGTAAGATTTTTGTATTTGTCAGACTATTTTGACTGCTTCTCTAGTATAGTATTTGCTGGGGCAAACTTGACATAGCTGTGAAGTGGCCAAATGATCCAACCTGCTAAGTGATAGACGTGATCTCAATATTTTTAAATTTTGTGTTTAACTTTTGGTTGAATCACTACTTCAAAACGCTCACAGCTATAACAGTAAACAGTAAACGGCACACAATTCTAGACTTCAGCACCGGTCTAATAGTATTGTTTTATTTGTTACATCTTTTTATTTTTGCATACTGCAATATATTGTATAGGATTCCTTATCGATCAAAATCAATTAGTCTCTAAACTATTTCGATTATCTGACCGAAGAGCTTGGATAGAGACTAACTAAATACTCGCAGGATCCAAACGCTTCTAATAGATCAGATATCATGTTTGTTATCGCTACTGTGTACATAGCAGTATAGTTTCTTGTATTCTGCCGGTCGATCCTTTAAGTTGTACAACTCCGTCGAAAATTGTTCAAAAACTTTTCTTATTACGACGATTTTACCCGATACACTTTCGACCCGTGGTACCTTGGGTTATTGGTAGATTTATGGCTTTGGGTATGTCTTAGTGTGTATGGAAACTTGTGGTTTATTCGTGTGGAGTGTTCGTCGTTCATGATAAATTCAAATTTTTTATTACCTAGGGTCGTATTTAAGATTATTACTCCCTGGGGCAATAAAAAAATAATAAATAAATAATGTCAATCATAACATATATTTTAATAATGTACCATGTACTAAGTAGAAAATTAAGCTTTACACATATATATTTGTATTATGGCAAAAATATATATAAATGTATAAAGTTAATAATTAGAAAAGTATTTAATTACATTATCATAGTTAATATTTGTTGTTATATTATTTTCAATGTTTAATATAGCTAATGCATTTAAACGGTCATTTCTTATTATATGATTATTACATAGATATGTTTTAATTCTTTTCAGTGTTTTAAATTAATGTTCTGAAGTGAATTTTTTGCTGATATACATAAATACATTCACAGTGTAAAATTAAGATTTACGGATTGCAAATATTTTGATCATAATATTGGATATTGTTCTTTTTTTGATGTTGCATATTTTAAGGGATTTAATGTGGGGTTTGAGAGTGGGCATATTCATTGCAGAAATTTATATCTAA
The DNA here is from genome assembly GCA_034509805.1 of Sipha maydis. Classification (NCBI taxonomy): domain Eukaryota; kingdom Metazoa; phylum Arthropoda; class Insecta; order Hemiptera; family Aphididae; genus Sipha; species Sipha maydis. Next base: position 23,275 of record JASXSY010002329.1, on the reverse strand, counting down.
ACCATCTTTATAAATATTGTTTTGCTGTTCAGCACACATAAAAACTTCGGACTCGGTCAGTTGAAAAAAAAAATGAATATTTTCTTAACGAGTTTAACATAAGCCTATTTTCGTTTACAGAACTCTGAGCATATACGGCATATATTATCCAAGGTTATATGATAAGAGTTTATTAAAAATTGTTTTCATTCTCAACAATTTAATTCATTAATTTAATCAATTATATAGGTACCTCACGTAGTGTTATTGACAACGTTGATGTAATTTAATATTTATGTATTATACAGCGAGAAAAAATAAATACAATTGTTACTAAACTGTAAAACAATGTTGTTACCTCACGTTTAAATGTAGTTTAAATGTGTACTCGCTCATCTTGTCTGATGATGTATAATTTCTCATCATTATTGTCGTTTTATCGGTAGAAGCATTTTTATGGCTCCTTGTGATTTTTAACTAAATCGGCTTTTACGTACACGATGGAATACTCCAACATTTTTCCGCAATCAATTCCAACCCCTGGACAGGCCATTGATGTCTACGCTAAAATCCTCCGTATAAAATACCGTGAGCTCGTCAGGTGTCAGTCTCTTTTCCGTCTCAGCGGTAGTAAGACCCACTCAGCAAATTTTCGTCAAAGACAACGATGGACTAACGGTCGTCGAACACTGTTCGATCCAGGGCCATATTTCGAGGAGGGCCATAGGGACATATGCCCCGAGTGGCCAAATATTGATATATTTAGTTAGTGGGCGGCTGGGCACCGCCGTTGACTGGTGTAACATATTAATATTGTATCTATTTGTATCAATGAATATTTTTTTTTGGAAAGAATTAATTTAGTGAGGTCGGTGGGGGGGGGGGCAAAAATTGTAAAAATGGCTCTGCTTCGATATGATACCGTGAAATTATGTAGCAAGCTTTCAAACCAATCGAATTAATACCAGCAGGTCAGTAAACTTTGCTATTTAAATCGTTACATCGTAACATTTTTGTAACGTCGGAGATTCTTACTTTGAATTAATGTTATTCTATTGTTGAATTATAAATTTTAATAACATTTAAAAATGTTATAGAGATCTGTGTATAGCCTGCATAAGACCAGTATTGAATTATGTATGTGCCACGTGGTCCACAATTGAAGGTGACAAAGAAAAACTCAGAAGATTTGAAAGGAAAGTCTCAAGAAGAATACATGGTCCAGTATTTAATTTCGAAACACAAAAATGGGAATTAAGAACAAATACACAGCTGGTAATCTTATACTGAAAGGAACATATTGTATAATTTAGTAAAAGTATAAAAATGAAATGAGCAGGACATGCGTGGTGAGCAGACGGACGCCTTATAGAACAAACAATGACTTGGACATTAATGGGGAATAGTCCAAGGAGTAGACCTTGAAGAAGGTGAATAGACATCATAAATTAAATATACAATGAGGTAGCCTAAGAAGTTAAAACAGATTGGAAAAATAAAGCATTTGATAGAAAGAAGTGGGAGAAGATAATTTTGACAGTAAAGTTCCTCGAGGGAACGTAAAGCCGAAAAAAAAACTTGCATATAGTTTTTGTGTGGGTCTTAACACTAACATACATAGCATCGGGTAACGGCGACACCTTGGATGAAGTTATAATTGTGATTATTATGTGTTATGTGGCATTTGGGGACTTGACGTTTTATACTCCGAGGTTTTTTTGTATTATTATTATTATTATTATTAACTTAGGTAGTCCAATTATTTATTCTCTCTGCTCAAGTTTTCTGTCAGATAGCTATCTCAGCATAACTTATTTTATATTTAAACATATTATAATATTATATTTATAACAACCAATTTTTTAAAATTTAATTTCTCTACAATAGTCTATTTTCTCGGATTTATTTAGTCACATAAATATCGTGTATTGTCCAGCTCCCCCTTCCCATACGGATGGCTTGATGATAACGTAAATGTAAAATACGATCATTATGTACGATCAACTTCAACATCGGACAGTAAAAGGTGACGTGGGGTAGAAGAAAAGAGCATACTCGTCACGTTAAGCATACGATTTATTATAGTTCCAATAGTAGTCTTATAACCGCTTTACACATGAGACACGCGTGTATTATTTTACCAGCAATTTTTTTCATCCCTTTTTTCGTTAATCGCGAACGTTTTGCCCCTATACATTTCATGTTATTAGTGAACATATCGCGTGTGTACAGGTATTACAATAATAGATCTAATCTATAAACTTATAGTGTTGTTCCTCCCCGAACCGTGATGATTTCCTGTAATAATACGCGTCGAGTTGATTTATGATTACACATTTCTCAGCTTACACATATTTTACCATTTCGTTTCCAATCAATGATCTTGTATGGAAATAAAAATATTGGTCAAAAATGTATTCATATTATTATTGTAACGGTTTTTAGATTATTTTTTCCTTGAATTCAATTACGACTGAAAAATAAATAAACTGTTGATGATGTATAAACTAGTGCCTTCATGTAACGCTTTAACTTTTTCAAATTTTCTTTCTACTCTTCGATGTTTGAAAAAAGGACCGAAATCAACAACGGTATTTTAATTTTCATCAGAATATAATTACCGTCTCTTTTAGTTTTATATCGACGCGCATCAGCGTTGAAGTATGTCTTACCCGTAGGAAAAGACAACCGTACTACTGTCCATTGTGTGCACCGAGCTAAGTAAATATAAACTTCGTTTGGGCAATCCGATGTGTAAATTAAAGAGAGAGATACTAGAGGTGTAACTAAACTTGTATACGGTACTATGTGCAGCAAACAAAATGTATTTACGAACATTGATAACGTTAGACCACGGCGCTGCAACACGATTGCGTCCGTTTTACCTTTTTACCTGCAAAAAACGTGATACAGTCTTGCGCTCTATGAAATATAACTACTGTTGTTCTCTTGGCAATTTTTAAACAGTTCAATACATTTGTTATAATGTTATAAGTAAAAAAACTACAAAACACCTAAATTGTACGGGGCGCAATCGTGTGCGTTTTATGCAGGTTAAAAGGAAAGACGGGTGTACTCGTGCAATTCATGTTGCATTTTATCTTTTTAGAAAGATATAACTGGTGAAATCATGTTACAGACGGCCTGTGGCATGTCTGTGTGACGACGATCTTGTTACATAAGTATAATGTATGTAATATACGTGCCGATAAACATGTCGATTTAGTACACGCACGTATTTCAAATTTTTCGTTATTGGGGATGAAACTGTATTTAAGAGACAAGTGAAATCTGTCATTTTTATGGCACAGCCATACGTCGGGGACGATTAGCATTCTTAATTTTCAAATAATCACTCCCAGAGTTTCTGAGTAATTTATCTCGACAATATAAATAATACGTATTTGTAACATAGCGTAATTGTTTTAACACCAAACGTGAGGCGCCCGAACATATTACCGATGTAGGCAGTGGCATGGTAATGTGATTATTTGCAAGGGGAAAACATGCAATTTTGGTATCTAACCGCCCTTTAAAAATTGATAATGTCTAACTATTTAGATTTAATAGAACGTTTTTCATTTCTACAAGTAACTAATAACTGAACAACTTTTACTTGACTTAGTTTACTATACCTAATAATAATTCATAGCACAAAAAAATACAGGAATGTTGCGTAACTAATATTGGTACTAGAGGATAACCACTACTTCTTCAATATTTGATACGGGCAATCGCCCTTTTAAGAACCATGTTCACCATGCCTCTGGACACTGATTGTGGGCAATAACTGATGTGTTTCGACAGTGGCAAAACTATGATCATTGACTCTCATGGTTATGATTTTTTCGAAGGCCCTATTATAACTATCTAATTTACTAAATATTGGGCTTTTTATTTGTATACGATAAAAATAGATATTCATAGCTAATAAGTAATTAATTGAATTATTATTACAATAATAATAAAAGTAATTTTGTACTAACGACAAATGATTATGAATGTACAACAAAAGTGATTGATTTTTTTCTGCTACGATATTGAGCAAACGACTTCACCTACAACGATATTTCAAATTTTTAGCACGCTAATTTTCTATCGAAATCATCGCAAGTCCATTAAATCACGTTTTGAACATGGTGCTTCTTAGATAATTTTTAATTGGTTTTAGTTTTGAGAATATCTTTTCGGCACTAAAAATAAGGAACAAGGTAAAATAAGGAACAAGTGAAATGCCGTTAACTAGTCAGGGAAATAACATTAAAGACATAACATTGTACTCGTATAATGTACTTTTCACAATTGTTAATATTAGTCTAAATACTATCGTGATGACATCGAATAATCCGTACACACGTTCAGCAGTTGACAATCAGTATCCTTTTGTATTGTTAAAATATTCCATGATTGTATTTACTTAAACTGAAATTTTTTATACGGTACAGTAGTTTACTGCGAGGCCCTCTTGATAAGAATGCTTGTGGAAAATTCCGCCTTCATTCATATGTAGTTCCACCTCTGTGTTTCGAACCAGTGTGGCATACATACCATGTATTACATAGTGATTAGTTGATAAGCTATAATAATCAATATTATTGTTGCAATAATAAATTACGTCATTAACGACGGTGGAGTATTAGGGTGACGAAATGTATTGGTGTTCAGCTGCATATATATCCCAAGCAACAATTTACCCCTATTCGATGATATATGTTTTACTTTTGTAAATATGTTATTTTTTATGTTCTTCGATCTTTCAGGAATTTTATATTTTTGTGGATCTTAAATTGCAATGACCCGCAAAGCTTTTACTTGATTTGTGTAAAAAATTATTCACATTTAGTAAAATAAAAAATAAAAACAGCCCGCAGAAGAAGGTTGCAAATTAAAATCAGCCATATGAAAAAAGTTCATATTTTGAAAATCAAAATCGAACAACTGAAAACAATAATTTGTTTTTATACTGTTCTTCAGCACATACATCGGTTTAATTCCATGAAAAAACTAACTACCTCGATAGAAAATATTTGTAAATAAATAAAACTTTATAAAAAAATATTTTCTCGTTGAAATGTAGGTATCGTTATCTAATTATTAACGCTTCATAATATTGCTCTAATATGTATTTCATTGTTTGTGTCTTGCAAAATTATACATCGCATCATTGGACCCCACACAATATCTTACCGTGACGGGTATGACAAGTTACAGGCTCGATGCGATCAACCTACCGATTTAATAGGATTAATTTATCGTATACTCGTACTGTCACAATGCACAGCTCTATAAAAGTATTAATAAGAAAAGTACTATTAACAAATTAATAAAAAAAAATAAAATAAATTTGATAATTATAATATTCTCTTTAATAATAATAATAATAATAATAATAAAAAAACCGGATGGGCCTCACTCTGCTGTACAGTTGGGGGTGGAGTGCGCCTCGTTTATAGGATAGGTCATTATTACAATGGATTTGTTAAATTTGAACGCAATGATAGATATCATTGTATACAATATGTTTGTCTAGGATATAATACATTGTATTTATAAATATTGTAAAAAGTATATTTTATTTTGAAACGATAAATATATTTTTCAATTAGGATGGGTTGGCAGTTGCATACAGCGTCATAGTTTGTCAGTCTAGAATATTATACATTATATTATATTTTACATGTAATTTTATGTCAATATTCGCTGTTCAAACGCTTATAAAAAAAAATTGTGCCTATGGATTTTAATAATTTTTGAATGACAATAAGAACTACATCAGTAGAGTCTTCTATTACATTTTCAAGTATTATAAAAAAAAAAATTTAAAAAAATTTAAAATTTAAATTGTCTATTAATAAGTCAAAATATGTCAAAATACTTTTAAAACTTAACCATGTATAGAAAACGTCAATATAAAGATTTGGTGAAAATTTCAAGTTGTTGCGGTTTTTCGTTTTTGAGTTAGAGCATTTTAAAAAAAACCGATATCTCTGTTAGTCTAGAATATTATACATTATATTATATTTTACATGTAATTTTATGTCAATATTTGCTGTTCAAACGCTTATAAAAAAAAATTGTGCCTATGGATTTTAATAATTTTTGAATGACATTATGAACTACTTCTGTGGAATCTTCTATTAAATTTTCAAGTATTTTGTAGAAGCCAAATTTTTTTTATCACCGATTATAAAAATAAAATGTAAAAAAATCAAATATTTAAAATGCCTATAAGTGGCTTAAAAATCAATATAATATTTTGAAAAAAATATGACATAAAGGAAATACCAATTTTAACAGCTAGTAGAAATTTAAAAAATCTGCGACTTATACTTTTTGAATTATAACAAATATTTAAAATCGTTTGAGAATAAATGGCTATTTTATGCAATTTCGTAAATATTTAAATTTCAAACAGTCATAAATTTTTTTCCTCTAAGTCTGGTAGAAATTGTTTTAAAGAATTTTGAAGAGTATCTTATAGGTAATCTAGTGTGAAAATTTTGAACCTTAAGTATGAACAGAAAAAATTTTATGAATTTTTATCTACTATTCTATCTACAATTCGTATGAATTGGAACTTTGAGCACTTATAAAAAAAAATTGTGACTTACGATTTTAGATTTTTTTTTATCAGTTAAGGAACAACTTATAAGAAACCTTGTTTTAAATTTTCAAGATTTTCTGGCCGGCCAAAAAAATTTTATCGTTATTTAAAAAAAAAAAAATTAAAAAAATTGAAAATTTCAATTGTCTATAAATAGCTCAATAAAAGTCAAAATACTTTGAAAATTTAACGGTGTATAGAAAACGCTAATCTAAACATTTAGTGAAAATTTCAAGTATTTACATCGATTAGTTTTTGAGTTATAGCAAAATAAAAAATTTGATTTTGTTGAAAACTGGTTTTGCGTAAAAACTCCCGTTTTTCCCTTATTTTTTTAGGGTTTTTCCCGTCGCATTTAAAAAATATTGAAAATTTTTTACTTTTGACCCCCCAAAGTACCAACTAGATTCACTTTCCTTTCAGAAAAGTTGCTATACATATAAGTAAATCGAAGCATTTTTACTGTCAAAAAAGGTGTCGTCAGACACAAAAAAAATAAAATAAAAAATAAAAAAAAAAAAACAAGCATCATTGTAAAACCAATAGATTCCATCACTCCGTTCAGAATCTAAAATAAATAAAAAAAAAATATACATCATTGTAAAACCAATAGATTCCATCACTCCGTTCAGAATTTAAAAATATAATGTTATTAAAAAGATTATATTTTTAGATTCTGAACGGAGTGATGGAATCTATTGGTTTTACAATGATGCTTGTTTTTTTTTTAAAAAAAAAATGTTATTAAAAAGATAAAATAATTAGAGAAATTAACGCATTCAAACATGGAAAATATCAATAATGATCAAACAACACAAAGGTCACGAAAATGGCTAAAAGCAGACAAAAGAAAATTAATTCTTATTTTTTGAGTTCTCTGGGAATTTACAATTCTAAATTGCATTTACAATTATTTTCAGTTATTTGAAATTAGCATGAAACCAATTAGATAAAGTGGGAATGGGAGGCGTGAAGTTGGTCTCCTATTTTTGATTTTGATTTTCTGAGATCCCTGAGGGTTCACAAGTTTCAAAATTGCATTTACAATGAATTACAATTTATCTACAAATACTTGTTATTTGTTTGAAACTCATAGGATAAAGGGAGGGAGGCAACTTCTTGTACGTCTGATCGATAGCGATATCGATGTTACGTATTTACGTATTTACCTACGAAGTTTTGATAAGCAACCGAAACATGATAATTTTACAAGCGTTAATGAGTTATAATAAAACAATGAAAGTCTAGACCCTTTTATTTTTTAGTTGGGATTGTTTATCGGGAAAGTCGAGATGTCCATTCGACCACTTGTCTAAAGACTCTATACGTGTTTCGTGTACAGTCATTCTTTCACTTGTATTGATTTATTTAATATAAATAAAATTTAATTTACAAACCGAGGAAGATTTGGTTTTTTTTTTTCATCAACCGATACGATATTACGGTTTGATCGTTTCAAAGACGATGTGTACAAAAGAGCCAACGATTTGAATATTATTATTTCTCGACGCTTTCGTACACGGTTCCATTTCAAAGACCTACACACAGTTTTACTTATATTTTATTGGCGCTTAATCTAGTTCGCTTTGAAATCGGTTTGCTTACATTTCCGTCTTTCGGACGCTGTTAATTTCATCTGGGCCACTTCGCTAACCAACCACGTACAAACCGGCAACGTAGTTGTACCTCGCGGTAGTACAGTAGTGTTTCTGACACGATCTATCATTTTCGCATTTGGCATTTTCAAATCATCATTTGAGTTCGGAAAATAGACGTACCTGTTCGTTTATTTCCGTTTATTTCGGTCCGCAACCGAAAAATGAAATGGTATCCATTGTGTTCTCCGGGTTCTACTTCGAATAAAGTACAAGCTGCTTTATATACGCGGTGTTCTTATTTAAATCCCTCTGTCTTGGTTAATTCGTAAATCGTACGTAAGACAGTAAAACTATAACGAAATATCGAATGTATATATTGTATGTTTATTGTTACGTGTGCATTCGTAAATGAGTGCGTGTAAAAATAAAATTGCTCACCGTTTATAATATTTAATAAAATGCCGGTATTTTGTCTGCATTGAAAATCAAAAAAATAACCTTATGTATTATATTAAGCTACTTTGTATACACGTTACACGCATATATGGTGTGCATGCTTTTGTGTATGGCAGTGGTGCGCAACCTGGGGATCGCGACCCCTAGGGGGTCGCTAATAATTTAACAACAAATGAAAAAATTGTTAAATTATTGATGACTTAAATTATCAATGAATGAAAAAGTTATATACTCATATTATATATATATATATGTATTATTTTAGATTTTATAAGACTCTAATTTTGAATTTGGTTTTTATGTTTTGAATTAATTAAATTAAGGAAATATTAAAGTTTCCTAAAATTAAGGATTTAATTTATACTTATATATATTTATGTTTTTGTATACATTAAATAAGTATATTTTATAAACTTATAAAATGTCGGTACGAAGGAAAATAAATAAATAAATTAATTTAAGGGTCACGGATCAAAAAATATTGCACACCATTGGTGATTGATATTACAATAAAATAGTATGCTGTAGATGTTTTTAAATGGTGTATGGAAAATGTAAACTATTTATTATTTACAGTAAACGATTTAGTCAATAGAGTAAATAATAGCCATCATCATATAGATAAATGCTAAAAATGTAAATTATGTTTTTTGGTGAAACACGTTGGATATAAGTATAAGGTCTATGCATAAAAACTCGTAGTCGGAATAGTTTATTAATAATTAGAATTTAAAAAAGAACCGGATGGGCCTCGCTCTGCTGTACACTTGGGAGTGAAGTGCGACTCTTCATAGGATAGGTCATTATAATGGATTTGTTAAATTTGAATTCAATGATGGGTATCATTGTATACGAAAAACGATTCTGAATGGAGATGATATGTTTGTCTAGAATATAATACAATGTTATTTATAAATATTGTAATAAGCATATTTTATTTTGAAACGAAAAATTTAGAAAAATCGAAAATTTAAATTCTCTAAAATAAGTCAAAATACCTTGAAATACTTAACCATGTATAGAAAACGTCAATATAAAGATTTGGTGAAAATTTCAAGTTGTTGCGATTTTTCATTTTTGAGTTAGAGCATTTTAAAAAAAACCGATATCTTTGTCAGTCTAGAATATTATACAATATATTATATTTTACATGTAATTTTTTGTCAATATTCGCTGTTCAAACGCTTATAAAAAAAAATTGTGCCTATGGATTTTAATAATTTTTGAATGACTTTAAGAACTACTTCTGTGGAGTCTTCTATTAAATTTTCAAGTATTTTGTACGAGCCAAATTTTTTTTATCACCGATTATAAAAAAAAAATGTAAACAAATCGAATATTTTAAATGCCTATAAGTGGCTTAAAAATCAATATAATATTTTGAAAAAAATATGACATAAAGGAAATACCAATCTTAACAGCTGGTAGAAATTTCAAAAATCTGCGACTTATACTTTTTGAATTATAAAAAATATTTAAAATCGTTTGAGAATAAATCGCTATTTTATGCAATTTCGTAAATATTTAAATTTCAAACAGTCATAAAAATTTTTCCTCTAATTCCGGTAGAAATTTTTTTAAAGATTTTTGAAGAGTAGCTTATACATAACCTCGTGTTAAAATTTTGAACCTTAAGTATGAACAGAAAAAATTTTATGAATTTTTAACTACAAAAATACTTGCAAATTATCGTGATTTTTACATATTTCGTATAAATTGTAACTTTGAGCACTTATAAAAAAAAATTGTGACTTACGATTTTAGATTTTTTTTTATCAGTTAAGGAACAACTTATAAGAAACCTTGTATTAAATTTTCAAGATTTTCTAGGCAGCCAAAAAAATTTTATCGTTATTTAAAAAAAAAATACTTAAAAATATTGAAAATTTCAATTGTCTATAAATAGCTTAATAAAAGTCAAAATACTTTGAAAATTTAATGGTGTATAGAGAACGCTAATCTAAACATTTGGTGAAAATTTCAAGTATTTACATCGATTAGTTTTTGAGTTATAGCAAAATAAAAAATTTGATTATGTCAAAAACTGGTTTTGCGTAAAAACTCCCGTTTTTCCCAAATTTTTTTATGGTTTTTCCCGTCGCATTTAAAAAATATTGGAAATTTTTTACTTTTGACCCCCCAAAGTACCAAATAGATTCACTTTCCTTTCAGAAAAGTTGCTACATAAACAAATCGAAGCATTTTTACTGCCAAAAAAGGTGTCGTCAGACACAAAAAAAAATAAAAAATAAATAAAAAATAAATTAAAACAAAAAATTAAAAAAAATAAAATAAAAAAAAACACACATCATTGTAAAACCAATAGATTCTTCACTCCGTTCAGAATCTAAAATTAAATAAAAATAATATGATAAAAGTAGATGAGTATTATATTATTATAAATTATTTAATTGTCGAATAGTCAATGAATAATTCTTTTTGATTATAACGCATGGTGTAATAATGGTAATTTTATAAATAACATCTGTATAATATATACATTTGGAAATAGGTTTTTTTGTTAATTTCGTGGAGTATAATTTCATGTGTGATCAAGTGTAATTTATATGTTCGCAATTATTGTAATAGGTTTTATACTTTAAAATAATATTTTAGAATTACACTAAAATTGCATTTTTAATGGCTTTATACGTTAGCCGTCAGTGCGTGTGCGCCAATTAAACGTACAATACGTATATGTTTATTTGGTTTTGGTTTTAATATGAATATATCGAATATTTTAACAAAACGCGCCACTTGTGCATATTGTTTTACGAGATGATTAACAGTGGCTGTTCAGTATCGAGCACAAGACTAATAAGGGTAGACGTTTAATATTTATTAGATGGTTTAAATAATTATGAATTTCTGAAACTAAAACCATTCTATATTATATTACGACCTACTGGACATTTCAATAACGTTGTATAAAATACCTATACGAGTACATAATATGTTTAAATAATATATACGTATTTATATAACATGATATTACCCTAATAATATGCATTTTGCTCACACTGTTCGGAATAATCGTTTGTCTGACATTTTTTTTTTTTAAATATTGGGTTTTTTATCTCCAAAATATACTTTGATAAATAACCTAATCGTATTAAAGGTGACACCTTCGCATATAGATTTATATATGTACATCATACATTTTTTGAAATTTAAATTAATAGTAAATGGTGATCGAAATGGCATATTTAAAATAATGATACTCCTAGTTATTTAATAGGCGTAATACACAAATATTTACCAGATATATACAGTAAAACCTCGTTTAGACGGAACTTCGGTAAGACGGAAACCTCGGTATTATGGGAAATTTGTTTGGTTCCGTTTCAAATTACATATAATTTTATCCCGCCAAGACGGAAACCTCGCCAATCCGGAAACGGACATATTTTTGTAATAAAAATTGATGAAAACCTCTCCAAGACGGAAGTATAACACGATTTTCGTAAAATAAGTTTATTTTCGTATTATTGATACCAATAGATAATTGATATATTTGTACGATGACATTACATTATTATGGTAATACAAACACAAAAAAAATCAATAACCAATTTTTTTCAAAAAATATTATTATTATTTATGTATATTAGCTAAAAATAAGTATTTAATCTTTAATTTCATTCAATTTTATTTTTTAAACCCTGTCAAGACAAAAACCCTGTTAATACGGTAAAATTGCATGGTCCCAAACGATTCCGTCTTATTGAGGTTTTACTTTATATAAATTGAGGCAGTTTTGAGTCTTGATAAATACTTTTTAATCCAGATTAAGATAAATTATATATATATATATATATATATATATATATATATATATATATATATTCATTTATTTTTTTATCAGGGCCGTATTTAAAGCAGGGCGTAAATTTCAATACTACTTCAGTAATATTTGAAAAATGTATATTTATTTTAATAACTATAGTTAGGTATAGCCTCCATCCATTTTTATTACATAAAAATTATTTTTGTTGATTCTGTTGGAGTACAAAGTTTGAAATATTTACAATTCGTTATAAATTGAATATCTATATATTATGTTTAAACGGATAATTTAATATTGATATGTGAATAATTTTCTCGTAAAATAGATTAGGTATATATGTATTTATAGCATAACTACTGTACTAATCCAAAATGTACGTTTCCTGTTATTCAAATATTAGGCATTAGCAAAATGTTATTTGAATTAATTGAATTTCCTGTTAACGGTGAACTACGTAATTATTAAAATAGTATTATCGTTTAGTGATATCGGCCGTTGGGTTAGTCGTGTTATTGGCTAATCGCGATATTATTTTTCTACAATATAAATTATAACAAAAATGATTGTCTACTAAACTAAAGATATAAAGTACAGTACACTCGTAATACGATTTTATTTTCTGTTAAACTGCTGCTGAATTTTGACTGATTTTGATTTGACACCGTAGATGTCAATTTTACGTGAGTAAGGTACATTATGGCCTTTTTTTTTTAGTTTTTAAATACTCGTACGATCTATAATATGTAAAAGGAATAGTTAAATAAATTTAATTTAAATTAAAGAGTACTTAATGCATAAGAATATTATTTATTTTAAACTTATGCAATTTTTCAATTTAGGGGGGGGGGGTAAGCGCAAAGGCAATAATTTTCCAGGTTCACAACCAAGTCTCAATACGATTCTTAGTATACCAAAAAAATATTTAAAAAAAGATCAAAATAAGATCAAAAAAATTATTTTTATAAAATATGAAAGATAGTTTAAATTCATCTAGATAAGAAACAGATAAATTTTTAAAAAAACAATGATTTTATATTAAATTTTCAAAAAAAAAATTAATTATCAGGCCTATCAGGAATAAATTACATTTTGTATTTGCTTAAGGTGTTTGAAATGTGTCTCGATTTTAGTGTTTTTTATTTATTTTTCAGTATTATTAAGCATATTGATATGTTGATGACACTTATTTTATTTTGAAGTTCAAGTAGAAAAAACCAAAAAAATTTGTATTTAATATTTTAATAAAATAAAAAAAAACGTTCAATTTACTATCAGAATACAAATAACTAATAATTTAAATTACTTAAATTTTACAATTTCCATATTAGATAAAAACTTGAATTTAGTATTTAAAAGAAACCTACCCAAATTGATGCTATAATATCACATGATCTAATCACCCATATTCTTACAAAATTAAATTTTTTATTTCAATATTTAATAAACATGAACGGATATAATAAAATGAACATAACTATGTACAAAAACAATATAATCTTTAATTTAGCCCACAAAACTATTTTCAATTTAAATATTATTAAAAAAAAATCCATAAATGTATTAAAGAAAAAATAAAATACAACTCACCAAATTATGTTGTTAACTATTATAGTAAAAAATATCATAATAATATGCCTAACAAATTCGTTAAAATGCTAAACAATTACACTAATAATATAAAAATCGCTTTTAAAACTTTTATAACTTCACAAAAAATCCTTCTTCTTTTTAAAATGCTAGTAGATTTAAACTTAAATGTAATTGTAATATATTTTACATAGGTAAGACATATACATTTTAAAATAATATATAAAGAACAAATTTCTGAAATTAAATTAAAAAAAGACTGATATTAATTCAAATTTTGCTAATTATGTTTTAGAATATAACCATAATATACATTTTGATATCAGTACCTAGTGACTTAGAAATATTAAATACCAGAAATAATATTAACATTAATTCAGTTGTAGAAGAGTGATACAAACACAATGAAATAAAGAAAAATAATTTCTTACATGGATACATTTTAATTTTAGATAATAATAAATAGAGGTCGGATATTTATGATTTTACATATTTGTTTCTAGTCTCTGCAGTTAAATGGGAGTGAGAAATCTTAACGATTCATGAAACACAGAATTCACAAGAAAAAATTTATTTTGCATAAAAAAGCATATTATGAACATATTTCACGTATAACAGCACTTTGATAAAAACTATGCTCACTAAATGATTTATTTCTGGGTTTCTGAGGTTTACTAAAAATTAATCTCCAGGTATTCTTTATCGTTTGCGATAACACATCGGTAATTTTGTTAGCTGTCACAGCTATTCGTCATCTACTAGTGGTCTGTCTCGTCTCATGTTGATATCCGAGTGCGATATATTTATTAATTAATTAAACTAAATATATTTAAAGCCAAATGAATAAAAAATAAATTTAAACCGATTTTTTTTATAATATTAAAAGAATATTTTGCATAATTAAGGACATAAAACATCATATAATTGGTATTTTAAAAGAATATTAAGAGAATATATTGCCTATTTTATGTGACATAAAAACATAATATTTAAGGATTTTAAGAGAATATAAATCCGATCTCTAATAATAAATAATAACAATCAAAGTATTTATATTTTTTAATATCTTCTTCTTAAGTAGTCAACCCTAAGGTTGGTTTTACAGCATTCTTCCCTGTTACCATTCTCTTCAGTTTCCTGTAGGTTCTCAGTTCAGCATCTTTAATAACTTTTTTAACTAAAACTATTATTTTAGTTTGATTTTGCTGTTATTCTGTAATCCTGTTAAATTTAAATTTAAATAATAGCTCATACAGAGTGTCATATGCATAAATAAACAATAACTTTTTTGAATAGCGTTGTTCTATTATAGCGTTATTTCTTAATATATCTATCTATCTATCTATCTATCTATATCTAAAAATAAAATTATTTTAAATAAATCTCTCATATTAAATTCACTCTATGTTAAACAACTAATTTTTTTGATGTATTCCTTCCTCTATTTATTTTTTATTCATTAGATTCATTCGCGATTTTATTGACTTTTTATAAAACTGATGATGAATTTTAAATTTGAAACTAGTTATACTTTACAATAATAATACTCCAGGCAAAGCATTTATTTATTTATATAAATTATTTGTTTATTTATTTAAATATTTAAATAAATTGTTGCAAATAAACATTTATTTTTAAATTTTATTATCGTATTAATTTTTGGTGACCAGTCGCTATACAGTTTTAAGTAAGTAATGTTCAATGTTATTTGTTTTATTATATTTACGTTTTTAAACATTTTTATATTATAATCAAGAATTTCTTATAATTCTTGCTTAAAATATAAATCAATATAAATATAATAAAATAATAAAAATAAAAATAAAATATTTTCTTTTATAATCAACAATATCTCGTCTGCCGGGCGCTATCCACCCTCTTGGAGCGTTCTTTCCGCCGGCAATGGGACGGAGTTAACGTGTGCGTTCAGACAAATAATTCATACGCACCGTACTCACAATTATATTAAAGTTATTTAATAGTTAATATTAGTTAATTAATGAATTGATTTATTAAATAAAATACATGTTTAATAAATAATATAATAATACTCCAGGCTAAGCTTATATTTATTTATCTTTATATATAAACTAATTGTTTAGTTATTTGAATATTGTTAAACAATTAAAAACAAAAATTAAATTTATTCGTCTTTAATTCTTATAGTATAGTAAACTTGAATAATCAAAGAGTGTATGTTTCCTATATATTAATAAGTAGCAGTAATTGAGAAGCTGATCCAGATCAAAGCGAACTATGAGTGACAAATACCTACGTTCACGACTATGGATACAACGATTTTATTTTTAATAATAAATATAAGTATAATTAAATTTATTAAATTTATTTTTCTTTAACTTATATTTTAAATTTTTATACTTTAAACAATAAAATTATAAACTAGTAATCATAAGACATTCTTGGTTGTGTAAATAATATTTTGCAATACTTACTAAGCTTAAATTAGTTGTCTTTTATTCAATTTTTTATTTATTTATTTTTTTTTTAAACAAGTAATACTTTCTTCTAAATTTGATTATTCATTTTCAATTTATAAGCAGATTTTAATTAGAAGTTTTTTTTTTCACTCACCTACATAAAATTGTCTCACCAAATCTGAAGATCCTTTTCTATTGTTTTTTTATTTTTATAATTAATCATTTTCATTTTTAATAACAACTATAAGTATAATAATTTCCATTATAATTTCCTATGTTCTTTTTTTTAAATAAATACAATTTATAATTCCATCCTAAATTAAATTACCTCCGGCTTCGAGGCATAAATAGAAAGCCTTTTCTTTAACTTAGCAGTATTAAAAAGCTTAAATTTGAATAACCATTATAAGTATCACACTTTCAATTAAATTTAGAATTCTTTAACTTCTAATTTTTTGATTTAATTTTTAAATACTACATGGTAAAAGTGATCAATAATAAATTATTCTTTGTTATGTAAATAATATTTAGAAATAACTCAAATCAATAATTAGGCTTTGTTTAATTCTCATATTTTCATTACCTACTCAATACTTTACATTTTAATTTTATACTTATTTATGTATATATTTTAGATAGCAAATAATTATTCACCATCGAATATTTAAGAGCTACTTCTAATTTCTTGTTTTAGTATACATGTAGATATATTATAGATATAAGTGGGTATTTTATTCAAGTAAACAGTAAATTATTGTAAGTGCAAGGTGGAGGGGATGAGAATTTTAAGCAAGTGAATATTT
The DNA here is from genome assembly GCA_034509805.1 of Sipha maydis. Taxonomy (NCBI): domain Eukaryota; kingdom Metazoa; phylum Arthropoda; class Insecta; order Hemiptera; family Aphididae; genus Sipha; species Sipha maydis. The sequence goes on along the minus strand of JASXSY010002329.1, from coordinate 6,023 downwards.
AAAGCGGACTGTGATGGGAATAGTGCTGCGGCGGTGATATGATCTAGAGCGTGAGTTTGAAAAGTATGTTGCGGCAAGGTACCTAAGTATGAAAGGGCGTAAGTTGGTATTGGGGAGTATTTTTAAGGGTAATTAGGATAATGAGGTAGTATATGGAGAGGGTGTTGAGAGTATAAGGTGCTGCTAAGATATAGGTTACTGTATGTGGAGAGGTGATAGTATAGGGAGGTTCATTTGAAGTATTGGGGAGAGTATGGAGATGATGTGAAGAGGTATTGTGGTGATTTTAAAAGGGATATAAGAAGAAATAGAGGCAGTATATTGGGAGATAGGGTTGTATAGGGGATGATAAAGAACGGAGAGTTGATGGGGGTTATGGATGGTGTGTGTGCGTGTGTTTATGTACGCATGTGCGAGTTATTTATGTGTGTATTTTATAGTTTGTTAATATAAAATTAACGAAATTAAAACTGCTCCGCATTGATTAAAAGAATATACCGAATGTACTGATGGAACGAATGTGGAACGATCAACGTACTCGTTTCACATATGTAATCGTTACATTGTACCGAATACAGCAGTAACGACCCACCATTACTGCTTACCGTGCAGAATAGTTGGATGTATAAAGTGTTACCAGATCGTGTCTTTAAGAAAATAATACATACTATAATATAATGCCATGCAAGTAATAAGAAAATTCTACTTTAATAGCTAATATTTATTTAATTAGCATGACGTTTTATATAATTAAAGATTAAGATTTAAGGTAAAACTTTAAGTATTTATCATTGCTTGGAATTTTTGATAACAAAATTAGTTTTATCTCGGTTTCAGTAGTTATACAAGTGAGTACAGCTAAAATGCTTGAAATGGTAATGTGTCATCGACAAATATTTTACAAAATTTAGTTGAAGTCTATTTCTATCATCAGTTAATTGTGTTTTCATAAAACTAAATATTTTTTCAACGTGCATATTCTTTAAAGTTTTGAAGATGTATCATAGCTTCTTTGTTCGAAATATTTTACTCAATTTTCATCTGATAATAACAATGAGAAAAAATCATTTTTGTCCATTTCTGCCAAAAACACATTTGAGTCCTAAGATTGATCTAATTTTAAAAGGCCGTGTAATTGTAGAACATTATTGTTTAAAAACAAAATGTTCTTTTCTTTATCAGTTCACAAATGTTTGGTTTTTTGAGACATCCATTTTAGAATATTAAATTTCATCAAATTTGGGCTGTTCATTTTTTTAAATACCAACACAAATTATGGTCATTAACATTTATTTTTTGAATTGGATGCATTTAATTGGTTATTATTATTTTTAAATAATTCTTTTACTTTTAAGTGTAAAAATTCTTGTTTTCGTTCTTTTAAGACATTTTCCACAGACAACAATATTGACGATATCTCCCAAATCGAATTATTTTTTTTATCTGCATCAATTAAATAACAATAAGTATTTGTTTTTGTGACAAAAAATATGAATGAAGTGATGGATATATTTACAAAAATCTGCTTATAGCCGGAAACAATGATAACTTGAGCTCGAATGTTTATGCATTTTGCATTTTTTTTTTTTTTTAGAACTTTTTAGACGATGCTCTTCTGGCCACAAATATGTTTCATTAGCATGTGAATCTGAATAACTAATTTTAATTTTGCATTATTTTTGCATTTTTGGTGTTTATTACGTTTGAAGTATTTAAAGTATTTTAAATTTTTAACATTTTTAGGTACGCTGTGTGATCAGGCTACGGTTTTCGGAAATCGTTAAGAACAGTTTGAGCTTCCCTTTTTCGTTATATTATGGTCACAATCCGGTGGCCGGTTACTGGCGTTTACACGCTCTCGTATTCCACTCGTGGAATAATCTTTCGGTTGCATACGTTTGGCTACGAGATATGTCACGTTGGTCGTGTTTCGGCACGTGCACGTATACGTTTATGATTATTATTATAACATGCACGAGTGGGTGTGTTTGGATAAGATAAGTTAGATTGGAATATATGATAATGTTTATACAAAACAAAGTAATTGAGTGTCTTTTGAGAGTTATGCTTGCACCATTTTAAGGAATATCGTTTTTTTTATAACACGTTAAAATATTATTTTGTTATACATCAAAGAATGATCATAAAAGAATCGAGGGGAGATGGTAAACTGTGACAAAGCGAACCTTTTTCTAAAAGTCGATATATAAACTGCAGCCAGAAAAAATTTAACATTATATAATCTGCGACAAAACCGATAAGATACATTATACAAGTTGCGGCTATTGATTTTATAAACTTACGATATTATTTGCTATGTCAATGGTCAGCAACCGGTGGCCAGCGGCCTGCACTCGGTCAACACGATTTTTTTATACGGCTCGAATTAAATTCCAAAGCTAGGAAATTCCATTGAATATTTAACGAACCTTTACTTTTGAAAATATTATTTAGTATTTACTTACTAGTGTTAGATGTCAATAGAAGTAGTTAAAAGTTTAATATTCAATTCAACGTGATGGAATTTACTACAATTTTTTATGGCTTTCATATATTTTTCGTTTGATATTATAATTTACGGTTTGACGTTCAATTGTGGAATCTGATTCATGAACTATGTACCTAAACTGACTTTACTTACTGTAAAGTTTTTTCCTTGTCCAAGATTAATTTGGCCTTACATGTTTTATTAATGAGTCCCCATGAATTATTACCACTTATTTTCGATTCATATTTAAAATTATTTGACACTTTTCCATTCTGGCTAAACATTGTAGTAAATTCCATCACGTTAAATTAAATATTAAACATTTGACTACTTCTATTGGTATCTAACAATAGTAAGTAAGTACTAACTAGTATTATCAAAATTAAAGGAACCTATGTTTAGTATGTTTTGTTAAAACTTGAAAATACATTTGGACATATCATTTTGTACGCAAGACGTAATATAACAATTAATCAAAGGATATACGTACGTAAGTACACATAGGTATATATGATTTAAATATTATATAGTAAATAATATAGTAAATGTATAAAATAAATTGCAGTAGTTTGTATAATGTATTTAGTCGGTTTTGTCGTAGATTATATAATGTTAAATTATTTTTTGCCACAGCATACATATCGTTTTTTGGAAAAAATATGAATTTTGCCGTAGATTACATACAGCCGAATTGATCAGTTGGTTCTTTTAAGAATGTATAAGCTACGTATTACACTCAACAAACAATACTATTAAAGATTTGATACGTATATTTTTAATTACATTTGGCAATTTATTCTCGATTTTTTTTTCTCCGTATTCAGCAATTATGTTTTCAATCGTTAATGATTATAATGACTGATTTTTACACTAAAGACATGGTTAACATTATAATTTACTGGTGCAGAACAATTTCTATAACACAATGAGGTACATAAATAAATATTCTGTTCCATAATGTATTATTGCTAATTAAGTATTTTGCACTATTAAAAATAATAATCTTCTTCTTCTTCTTCTACTTCGCCTTCCTCCCAACTATTTGGGGTCGGCCACCCTTGTCCTACACCTCCACTTTACTCGGTCAATCACATCTCCTCTGCACACACCGACAGCCCTCATGTCATTCTCCAAAGTCTCCAACCATCTCTTTTTTGGTCTTCCTCTTCCTCTTTTCCCTTCAACGTCCATCTTCATAACCACTCTTACTGCATTCGTTTCCTCTCGCCTCATCACATGCCCAAACCATCTCAGCCTATTTTCTCTCATCTTGTCCACAATTGGCGCTACACCAACACTACCTCTCACGTATTCATTCCTTATTCTATCTTCTCTTGTCACTCCACTCAACCATCTAAGCATTCTCATTTCCGCGACACTCATACTTTGTTCTATTCTCCTGTTAACCGCCCAACACTCTGAACCATACAGCATAGTTGGTCTCACTACACTTTTATAAAATTTACCTTTCAGCCTAATTGGAATTCTCTTATCGCATAACACGCCCGATGCTTCTCTCCATTTCATCCACCCGCACTTAATCCTATGTTTTACATCAATGTCAAAGCCCCCGTCCTTTTGAACAAAAGATCCTAAGTATTTAAAGCTCTCAACTTCACCTATCACATCACCATCTATTGTCAGTTGTCTCCTCATTCGTTCAACTTCTTGGTCTCTTTGTCCAAAATCATACTCAATATACTCAGTTTTATTTCTACTAATTCTCAATCCCTTTTCTTCGAGGGCTAACCTCCACTCATTTAACCTATTATTGACAACTTCTAGGTTTTCTCCTATCAGAACTATATCATCCGCAAACATCATACACCATGGTATCTCACCCTGTATCTCCTTTGAAACCTCATCCATTACCACTGAGAACAGGTAGGGGCTTAGAGCTGACCCCTGGTGCACACCTACTCCTATACTGAAACCTTCTGATACTCCACACCGACTCTTGACACTAGTACTCGACCCTTCATACATATCCTGGATCAAATTAACATACATTTTTGGGACATTTTTCCTCATTAATGCCCACCTTAAAACTTTCCTTGGCACCCTGTCATACGCCTTTTCTAAATCTATAAACACCATGCATAGTTTTTTATTCTTTTCTCTGTACTTCTCTACTAATTGCCTAACACAAAATAATGGCTCCATTGTCGATTTTCCTGGCATAAAACCAAACTGGTTTCCTGATATCGAGGTCTCACTTCTTATCCTCTTCTCTATAATCTTTTCCCAGATCTTCATACTATGACTCATGAGCTTTATTCCTCTATAGTTCCCACATTCTTGTATGTCTCCTTTTCCTTTAAATATTGGTACAATAAAACTCTTTCTCCAATCTTCTGGCATTTTTCCCTCTATCAGTATCTTATTAAAAAGATTTTTCAACCACCCAATGCTTACATCTCCTAACATTTTCCACACCTCTACAGGTACTCCATCTGGTCCTACCGCTTTTTTCTTTTTCATCGCCTTCACCGCATCTCTCACTTCCTCCTCGCCCACTAGACCAATCAATCCTTCATTCCATGACATACTCTCTAAAACTTCTTTTGGATATTCCTCGTTCAGTAATTTCTCAAAATATTCTTTCCATCTTTTTTTCACATCCTCATCATTTGTTAAAACTCTCTTATCCTCATTTTTTATACACCAAACATCTTGGAAATCCTTGGATCGCTTTTCTCTGACCTTCGCCAGTCTATAAATTTCTTTTTCTCCTTCCTGTGTTCCTAGCCGCTCATATAACTCATCATACCTATTAAGCTTTGCTTTGCTTACAGCACTTTTCACTATTTTACATACATTTTTATACTCTATCCAATCTTCCCTCTTCCTACTTTTCTGCCATACCTTAAATTGCTTTTTCTTACTCGCTACTACTCTCTGAATCTCCTCATCCCACCACCACGTTTCCTTGTCTTCTGGTAAACTACTTTTGGTTTCACCAACAGCCTCTTTTGCTATGTTCTTAACACAAGTGACCATCCTTCTCCAAACCTCATTTATATCTCCCTCAACATTCCACACAGCTTTTTCTTTTAATTTCTTTATAAACTCCTTCTCTTTGTTTCCTATTAATTTCCACCACCTAATTCTGATCTCCTTCCCTGTATTCCTTCTTTTGTTCATCTTTTTTCCACTACACCATACTTCCATTATCATCAACCTATGTTGTGTTATTACACACTCTCCAGGAATTACTTTACAATCCTTTACTCTTTTTATATTGTCTCTCCTCCACATAAAATAATCAATCTGCGACCTATTTCTTCCACTCTTGTATGTTATAATAATTTATATTATAATAATTTTTTTATTTATATATTTATTTATTTTTTGTCAAAGGAAGCTCAACGAATTATTGGGACTTAGTGCTTGCACATACTTTAATCAGGTGCTCATTACACTGCATCTGTAATGACACTACACTCAGATGTTGTGTGCACTTGAGTTTTGGTATAATAGAATATCCAAGATACTTTTTATTTTCGATTACGGCTTTACCATATGAGCGGGCACC